>JAUJYS010004859.1:0-11537 GCA_033995665.1 Melogona broelemanni | reverse complement strand
TGGTTAGGCAAGTCAGTTTCGATACGCACCCCACTCGATACCGTATTTTCTGGTCGCTCGTTAGGGTAAATTGGACAGTTACCAATTGGTAACAGTTTACATAATAAGAAGCACAAATAAAATGGTCGATAAAGGCATGAGATCAGACAGGTAACGTAGAAAATGAATTGATATACCTGTCAGATACCATGCAGTCATCAAGCCTTACCAAAAGTTGTCGACTACGTTATTTATTTTTACCAGAAGAGATTCTTTTGCAACTGCAATTTTAGACATGAGACCATGTCACCATTTGTGACGTTAAGATAGCGGCCAGCCTGAGATCGATTGACATTTGGCGAAATAAAAATTAATTGCATTTGTGACTTTTGAATCAATCACATTTTTATTAATTTTTTTAATCGCTGCAGTGAATATCACCACAGGAAGTTCTGCACCCCTCTTTGCGAAAGAGGGGCACATTTCTGTTGATATTGCCAAGTAGCGAGATTGGCTTTTCTAGCTACGAGGGGACTATACCACTGACTTGTTTAAAAAAATTCCAATCCAGGTCGGTACGAGAAATTTTGCCGACGGATTCAATTTTCAGTCGTTTATTCAACTAAAAATACGTATCAAGTTACGAACAATGAATATGATCGAATGGTTATGAACACGGGCTGTACGTTGGTCGAATTCAGAAATAAAATTCGCTAAAAAAATTGACGCAACACAATATGCAGTTGCCATTCCGTATGAACATGAAAACGCCGAAAAAATATTTACAATCAGACGAGATTCGAGCAACGTACATCAGTAAAAAAAAAAGAACACAAATATGGGGGCCCCGTAAACAGGAAACATTTACGAATCCAGTCATCACCACGAAATCGCGGGAGTGCTGAGTTTCAAGGTTTTTAAAGATGAAAGGTTAACATATGCGGGGATAGACGAAATCCGCGAGACCGTATACCGCTGGCCACGGGGTAGAGCGTTCAAAAGTTGTCTAAAAAAAGTGCGCGTCACCGGGAACCCTAGCCGGATTGGCTGGCATACACGTTCACACGTGACAAAAGTATGGTACTAGTACCGAGTTCTAAAATTTAATCCGGGATGACTGAAGCGGATAGATTGGCTGGCGCAATCAAATATCGTTTCTCAAGATATGTCTCCGGCTTGTTCGTTGTCAAGAACCAATAAAAAAAATATGCTGGCGACTGACGCTTCCAGATGACACAAAACGCGTCGTCTGGAACCCTATGAACCAGATACTCCCTAGGTGGCGCAAAAGCTCAATCACAAAATTTCTCGCAAAGACTAACCTTCTATCTTTAAAAACCTTGCTCTGAATTTACGTTGTGCATGTGATAAGACCAGTCCATTTTGGAACCGGAACAACGCCATGCAGGAATTAATAATGGAATTAAGGATTCAAAAGAAGAAGAAAAAAAAAAGGATGTGTGAATTGTGGCTCGGTTGGGTTTCGCGAATAGTCTTCTTTGTCCGGTCGCCGGTTTAGAACAGAAACGGTGGGCGTTCCCCTATAGGGCCTCTCACCCTACTGCCAGTACGTACCACTAATGCTCGGAAAACCCTGGAAATTGTACACAGGTAATCGGAAAATAGTAAGTTTTTCGCAAAAGAGCATGCTGGCCAAAATTGGCGTGTCACAAAACATTTCGATGCTACTACTATGATGATATCTCTGGTTTACTGATAACATTTGCTGCAAAAATTATATACTACTTCGACCACTGCAAAAATAATGCCCTACATTTTAACAGATGATTAGTAACCCGTCACTAACGGTAGAATTTCTGAATACACCAAGTTTAGCAGATTACTACGTCATTGATGATATAGGATCAGCAACGATTGCCAATTGTGATCATTCTTCAGAATTGATTAACTGAAGAGTAAAAAGCTGTCATTGTTTTAGACCAGATGGCATCTTAAAAATTATACGAAGTACAGCGACTAGCTCGCTAACCCATTGTAATGTGCCCACCGTGTTACTTCCGTAACATTTGAGGGCACAATATGCCAGGATCGAATAAACGAGAATTCGAACCGGGACATACATGTAATGACAAGACTCTTCAGTGGACTTAATTCAATTCCAAGGTGATTGTTCTTATTATGAAATATATTTTTTGTTTTCAAAAATCCTCCGTAACGACACCTAAGATAGTTCAACGCAAATATATATTACGTTCACTTAAACTTTATTATGTTTGCAATAAACCTACAGTTATAATGAACTTATGAATACTGCGGACTTGCGAGACAGTTAGCTGAACAATCTGCTAAAAGGCCAAAGATTAATTTTGTTGAAATATTGAGCAGCATTTACTGTATTTTCTGTAGCAACTTGCTCATTTTTTTTGGGTATTGGAATATATGCATTGGGGAAAGTGTTGGGATGGGGATGGGATTGGTAGGGGAATATCCGCATGCCTTCACCCCCGAGCCATCGGACAGGCAGCCCAGGAGAAGTAGGCCACCCCATAGTGTCAGCCGAGGCTATGAAGAGTGTTGTCACCAGTACCCCAGGATCGATTATACGAGAGCCTGCACCGGAAATCGAACCCGGGACCGCCCGCTCCGCACTATGTTACCATAACCACTGAGCTAGACGGGACGAATTCACAACGTAAATAAAATGACTAATCATTTTCAAGAAATACCCAACAACTATTAATGTATGTGAGGGACGTGTGCACGGTTTATTAAATGCTGTTTAACTTACTACAATTTCACAATACTTCATGATAATATAGATACAAGAGAAACACTTAATAATTATGAAAAAATCTCGTCGACAGAACCAAGTCTGAGACGTGGGCAACCCGAGTCGCCAAAACCAAACGCGCCCCCACAAATAAAACACAAAATTACAAATACATTCTCCATAGCACTATACAGGTGCACGAGTGCCTTATTACGAGTAAATCTACTCGGGTGATCATATGTGGGTAATAAAAGTGACGATGCTCGTTTTTAAGATTAAAAAAAAACATCACTAAAATAAGATACCCACAAATTGTAACCTCCACGGGCGCCCGACGAAAAACTGAGGCAGCAAAAACAAAAATATATTTTTTCGTTTTGTGATGTCGGGCGAATTATGATCGGATGAAAAAAAAAATCTACACAAATGTCCGGTGTTTAAAAAACGAGCCATTACAGTCTTAGGCAGTCCCGATCGAATCCAGAGTGGTTTTTTCCTACCAGTGAGCCCAACAAATTTACCCGAAAGTGGTTCTAATTGGCCACGAAAAAACGTCGAGTTGGAGCAATGAGGAAACCGACTTAATTCTCAAGAGATACAAACTTCCCACGAATAAGGTGAAGTTATTTTGGCGATGGTGTATAGCTCTCGGCAAAATAAAAGTCAAGAAACGGCGACGACGTCTCTTTAAGATCTCCTCCTGGCTGTGTGTGGTCTCTCCCCGCACGAGAACCTGCAGCGCCCCTTAGAAGCGCCTCCGCTTGGGATCGTCGAAGGTGTCCATGTGCTCGTGTCGTTCCATCATGTCCCGCCGGCCGGGTCCCCCCATCCCACCAGGACCTCCTCCTCCCATTCCACCCGGACCACCTCCTCCCATCCCACCGGGACCACCCCCTACTCCGGCGCCACCGCGCATGGGCATGTCACCCATGGGGCCACCCGGACCGCCCATGTCGTTCATGCCGGCTCCGCCCACGCGGTTCATGTGGTTACCGCCGGGTGGGCCACCCACCCCACCACCGCGTCCGCCACCACCACCCCCTTGGCCACCCCCGCCGCCGCCCATCTGCATCTGGGGAGGGCCACCGGCCTGGGGTTCAAAGCGGGATTGACGCTGAGAACGCGAACGATAGATAACAAAACGAGTCATGGAACGCGGAACGATTTGTAGATGATGGATTTGGTTGTTTTTTGAATGTGTATTTTGTTTTTAGGTTCAATGGACACGGAACGAGATCGGTGCATCCAATTTTCAAGTGCATGGAAGGGAAAAAGAAAAATTACAACGATACGTTAGTGTCAAAAAATAATTGTCTCTCCATTCGGGAAACCGGTACATACTCCGCGCTAGGATTTTGACCAGCAGCACCCAAGGTAATATCTGATCAGATCCGGGGGTTTCTTCCCTCACTTTTCACCCGAGCCGCGATAGTTTATTCGGATGTGAAGGGATGGGCGATAGTGTTTGAAATTATCGATCATATTGTTGATTACAGTTTTTAATAGTTCTGGAACTACCAACAATACAGAAATTAAAACTAACGTTAAAAACTTGTAGCTGAAAAAAAAAATTCCACAAGAAATCGTTTACTGTATTTTTTGGTCAATCTGCTAAAAAGAAGTTGGTTCGAGACATTTTACGGTCAATATACAGTCTATTTTGGTCAATCAGCTGTTGGAGTCCTGACGACTGATCAATGATTGAATGTGTGTCTGCCTGATCGAAACAATGTCGTATAATTTCGCGCAAACTACTGTGTACATGTAATCAAACACAAATAATTGGCTCATTTTTGTGCACTAGCGCCCATCCTTAAAATACCATCGAAATGGTTTTTTATGCATATTGATTTGATATTTGAGATTAAATTATAAGAAAAAGTATACAGATATTTTCAGGCGGAAATAGAGAAAGCGTGCAAGCTAGATCTATAGTGTTTGGACTTACGATTATACGGAGAGGAAAAATGCCTAACTACGTGTATCATTTATCTAATTTTTCATAACCACATCAGAGTCAGTCCCATACTACTAAATTCATGATAGAAAATTAAGTTGGCTAAACAAAGATAATTAAAAAATTTAAGTTTGAGTTTCTTTAGCATGTCTTCTGAGCAAGATAAAGATGGACTTGGTTTTAATAATTTAAAATTATGTCTGATCAATTCTAAATTCTCTGAAGTTCAACAATGCTAAGTCTATCGCCCGGAAAAGTCAGTTCCGTTAAAAAAAACCAGGATTGTCGATATTTTTTTGGCTATATTTTTCTACATACCTAATAAGGTAATTCTACAAAATTAAGAATTTCCTTGCCCTCCCGAAAACTAAATAGCATTGTTGTCTAACCCATTTACTAGTTAAGATGTAAGACTTTAAATTAACGAAACTGCTTGAGCTTGCAATGTGACGGTAATCAAAAGACAGATGAAATCACCGTTTTGACTATTTAGTTTGAAACCAAATAATGATTATATAAGCAGGTGAATCTTTTTTAATGTGCGAATTTGTTTTTCCCAATACCAAGATAATTTGTTTAACTTTGACGTACTTGTGCAACACAATGCGGTTAAAATCTAAGTTAGAGTAAAGTCAGGAAATAGAAACGGGGCACGCGCCTACAAACTTATAATTGGAACAAGTTAATGCAAATTAACGGACTAGTTCACTATCGCTTGAATTGGCACAATTACTTTTAACTTCAGTATTATCAGTCTAGAACAGCCCACAACAACTTTCATGCAAAAAAAAATGTTCGGGTGCGTTTTCTAAGATATTTTTCTGAGAAATATTTGAGAATATTAAATATTTGTAGGTCTAGTTGGCGATATAACTTTACAGTTGGGAAAACTGCATAAGTGACTCGAAACTTATTACCTTATTTTTAATAGTTTATAAAAGAGAAATTAATTTCGTTATTTGATAAACATTTTTTCATGAGTTTCTTTTCAACTAAAATATTTGATAAAATTATATCAAGGATGTTTGTTAATCAAGCTGCAATAATCTCATTTTTTTTTAATTAATAACTTTTGCATTGAATTTAAAATTTATACGCAAAAAGTGTTTCTGCTGTAAAACGGTTGTTCTCAGATCATTTTAAAGTAGAGAATTGAAATTTTCTGCGACGTTTCAAAAATAAAAACTACTTTCACATGTTTAAACATTGCAATATCTGATCACAAGGATCGAGTTTGTTGGGTCACGAAAGATGTGGATCTAATAACTTTCGAAGCCTACTTCTGAATGGAATTGCTTTGCTGTTGCTCATTTTCTTCCTTTGTCATACGGAATTGTATTTCGTGTTTAAAAATTTCACATTAGTCCCTTGATATTGTTAGTGGGGTCGAGAACGTCTTTCCAGTTCTCGGGGAAAAATAGAGCTTAAGATGACCTCTGTAGGTTTGCAAACAAGACTTAACGTAGGAAACAACGGGATAAAATCCCAATCGTGGAGAAATCGGTAAACATGTCAAAATCGCATTACTGATACAAATACAAGGGTACAATGGCATGGTCAGAAACTAGTGGCAGTACTATACTGCGCTTGGCATTCATATGTTGCAACGTGTACAGGCTCAGAGAAAAATGAATGAAGACGAAATTGTATAAAGCGGTTGTGCATTGTTCAAAGTCACGGCATTTTCTTACAACGACGTCGTAACCCAGATGTCATTTTTAGACCATCCTTCAAAAATTCATTTTCACTTCTACTTACGAAGTAACCAAACGCAAGTAGAGTGCAAGTCAACATATGTTTAGGAATGTGGTGGTGGGGAAGTTTCAAATCCGCTGAAATAATGACGCGATCTTCTTCACGAGAGCCATATTTCAGGCACCAGCTTCATACTCATTTTTGCCAACAAAAATACAGATTAGTGTAACAAATCAGGTTGGTTGGCTTTAAGAAAAGTTGTTTGATGATTGATGGCGTTAAGGAACGCCCAGTAACGCCACTATAGCGAATAACTTATGGTTTAAGAGTAAATTATGAAGGAAATGAACGCTTATCTTACTGTTCAATGGTTATCTACAACTTTTTCTATTCAATCTCCCCCCTCCCCCACCAATAAATCACAATTTTATCTTATTCAGTGATCGCTATTTTTTAAGAGGACGAATTATCAATCGTGCAGCTGTGGTACAACGCGATCTACAGTCAGAGAAATGCACTACGTGGCGCGATATTCAAATTCTAAAAGAAGACATTCTCATCATCATTTCTTCCAAAATTTTGTAAAAATCGGATTATCTCTGACAAGAGTGATTAAAAATATAAAAAAGGTTATGGAATTATGTGCCTCACCCTGTATATCACGACGAAATTTTAGAATCTTACGATTATTACAAAAAAAAACAAATGCTGTCGCCATGACAAAATTTTCAACGGTCCCGATACGTAAACGTACCCAATATCCCCAAACGCACTACTACGCAATAAGGCCACCAGCAACGTCCAACCGCGGAAAATGCTAAAAGGAAATGCTAAAAGGCGGACGCAATGCTACTACTGCAATAAGCTTGATAAAATTCGTTTTTTGAATTCGTACCATGTAGGAATAACTTCTACTGTGTTACAAGTAAGTTTGTTCAAAGTCTTTTCAAACGTCGATGTCTATTTCACAGTGGCTCTAAAACCACGAACGAAAACTGTCGCCATTACAGGCAACAAGCAAGGCTCACAAATTTATAAATAACCGGTTGCCAAAAAAAGAAACCAGGTTACTGACGGAAATGGGAACGCGCAGAAGCAATTCGCGTGAACAAAGCATACTATAGTACCTAATCCAAATCAGGCTTCGTGTAATGTCAGCCTTTCTGGCGCTTAAAATCCATGGCAACAAACGACGACAAACGGCGTAATTTTTTTTCACATCAAACACATCAAACTTCCGTTCAATTTTTCAAATTCCTCGAAGCCACTTGCGTCAACAAATCCGTTCATTCTCTGCATCAGAGCATACGAAAACCATCGTAACGCTCGTTGAAAGCTCCCAAAAAGCAAACGCGCGCATAGAGCCGATAGTAATAACGCTTATAAACAATGACGTGACTTTTGAAAATTGCAACCGACCAATTATTTCTGCGGAACAAGAATACTGAGTCCAAAATTGATCGACCGAACAGTGGAAAAAAAAAGCCAAGACGTGCGACGTTGCCAAACCAAGACACTAGAACCAACCATGCCATCGAATAAAACGACAAGTGTGTATAAATGCGCGGGGGATGCTGAACGCATCCCCCAGCACAAAAAGTGAACATGTTCGCCACCAGGAGACGCGACGAGATGTATAAAACAAGTGCACACTTAACAACGACAACTAAAGTTAGAGAGTGAAGGGAAGAGGTGGACACTTACCGCCATCGGTCCGGCGCCCGCCGCTCCGGCCATTGGAACTGGTCCGGCCGGTCCACCAGCAGCTGACAAGCCACCTGAGTCAAGTCAAGAAAATCAAGATTAGCAAAGACAATAAACAAAGATGTCCTTCCCTGTATGGAAACGCCACAATAAACGCCACAAGATAATTTGACCTACACCCGCACCGCTACCTAAAATCGTAATCAATTCACAACCGAGTAAAAAACAAAATAAAATTCAGAAAGAAATAACTGAAATTGGTCGGCGAGCATTACCTGGAAATTCACCATTGTTGGGGGGACCTGGCGGACCTCTGCCACCCACACCGCCGTTAATGTTTCCTCCCTGTCTTAGAGCCGCCTCCTCCTACAAAGAAAAAAAGCCAAAAACAAATTAAAATTGATGCCACTGAGTCCTACATCAATTAAACAGAACCACAGACCCCGTCCAACCCAAAATAATAGTCCACCTCTCCCACTTGATGAAAAGGGACGTGGTAGTTGATTCGTACCTGCTCCAGAATGCTGTTGAGTTGGCTGGCCTGCATGAACAAGTTATCCTCCTGGCGCTGACGCATCATTTGCGGCGGCATCTCCTCGCGGGCGCGCGGCGGTCCCTCGAACTCGAAGCGGTGGGCATCGCGCTCGCGCATGAACATGTTGGCCTCTTCCTCACGCTGGCGAAGTTCTACACGAAAAAAATAAAGGACGCATAAATTGTTAGTGGAAATTCAAAGCGTGCTACTACCAGTTTTGGACATTTTTAAAACATTTGTACATTATTTTTCAACATTTAACTGTTGCTAAGGTGGACAAACAACGTTGCAGTCTTTTAAAGTGCTCTCCCTAGTTAGCGACCTGGTAATTTTTGCGTGGCAAAGCTTCGTAAGTTCACTAGATATGAATCATAACTAGTTACGAATCTTTACCGCAAACCAGATAACATACAAACACTGGTCTCACTGTTTCCTTCAAACGTAAAAATTCAGTTCCCCCTGATGAAAATAGAAATTTGCATGGACTATTTTTAAAAACTAAATACAATCGCCAGAAAAGAAAAACTAAATACAATTGACAAAGTGACGCATTGAAACTGGGGTTCCATCATTAAAATTGTAGCCTCTCTGGGACTCAAAGTCATTGAAATTTTGTTTATTCTTTTTTTGACCCGTATCCTAAACATTTTGAAATCAGTCCCGCCAAATTTGCTTTGGCTTTGTTTCTTTCTTAATAATATGGGCTCGAGAGGCATGCCCTTCCGCCAGCGAAGCCAATTAGCTTTGAAATGTGTCCCGGGCAACCTCTTTTGGTGCTTAATGCACTTGAGGTTGCAGCCAAAATCGTGTGAGTTGACTTGTAAACATAGAATGTTAATAATGAATCAACCTTTTTCTCACACTGATTGATAAAAAAAAATTGCTTTTAAAAAGACCAACGCGAGCCAACAAGTTTGAGCAACACTGTACCACAGTTCAAAATTCCATACGACCAATATCTATTATTCCCCCCCCCCCTCTTCAAAACCACGCCAAGACATTTTCATTTCTCAAGACTGATAAGAGTTGCTCCTTACTTTCTCGTAAGACGTTGGTCTCGTGCTCGTAGAGGGCAAACTCCATCTGGTCCTCCAGCCGACAACGATCCTCCTGAATCTCCTTCTCCAGGGCGTCACGCTTGCGCTTCTCCAGCTCGAACAGCTGCTTCCACTTGTTGCAAAACTCGTACTCGAAGGTACCCTGGCGGGCGAAACGTGGACCCATCTCACGCTCCTTCTGGTACTGGGTGTTGTTCTTGGGCAGCATCTTCTCGGAGTAGCCCTCATCGTCGTCACGCTGATCGAACGGCTCGACGATTACTGGACGGGGGTTCCTGAACGGGACGCGAAACAAAAGCGAATTAAACATTTGTAACCATGAGAAGCCAGAATGGCGCACGCATTTGCTTTCAGTACTATCGTAAGTATCTGGCTACACCAGAAACTGAAAATCAGTTTAGCTTTTTGAAATGCAAATTTTAACAGACATTCAACGGCCAAAAAATGCTATCAGACGTTAAGTAGAATAAATGAATAAATTTCAGTCACCAGAAATTTTCCCACGAACCATAAAGAAGGGAGCTTAAAGAAATTGTAATGTTTTGCGAAATTGTACGCAGTTACAAAAAATAGTGCGCGCATTATTAATACAGAAAATTAAAGAGGGCGGTTTTTCTTAAAGACGCAACCATAAATTGTTAGAATAAATTGACAAAAGAAAAAAAATTAATTTGTGTTTCCAGGAATTTTTCCAGACTTTCTCCGACCAAAATTACTTTCGAACTAATGTGTATAAACTCCAACATCCACATTTTACCCAGGAAAAAAATTAATTTTGCTGAAATCCTAAGAGAGCATGAACCCCGACACCTATGTATTGCAAATAAATTGAAGATACCCCATTCAAACAAGCCGTACTATTTCAGTTATCCAAAAAAAAATGTCAAAAACTGGGGACAAGCAACAGCAGACAAGTGTGGCCCCAAAATAACTAATTTTTAACCACAAAACGCAATATTATGGAGCGCAACTTACGCCGTGAGAATGAAGCTGCCGTCAATGCACCGTCGCAGAGCAGTCTGCGCGCCCGGCTTGCGCTCGTACTCCACCACCGCCTCGCCGGTAGGTTTGCCGCGCTCGTCCACCAGAATGACCGCACGCTCCACCTCGCCAAAGATGCCAAAAGCCAGCTCCAGGAGCTCGTTGGTAACCCAGGGGGACAGATTGCGCACCTTGATGGCGGCGCCGTGATTGGCGAAACGAACACGGATGACTCGACCCTTCATCACGATGGTGTCCAGCTTGGCGCGGGCGGCCTCGGCGCTCACCTTGCTATCCTGTAATCGGGGAACACACAATTTTTAGATCATTTAGAAAACAATTCGAATCTAGTCTGTGTTCTAACTAGGCATTTCCCTTTATGCAGATACCGGCGCTCAATCCTGTCCGAAGACAGGCAGCACTTTAGCAGAGTTCGTTCGAATAATGCTACTATATTTTATATTATGACTCACAAAGACGTTGCAGCTACGCATTCAGGATTTTGTGCGCACAAGAATTGGTACACACGAAATGGTGGACACATTTATTATTTGTAATTTATAGGCACTGTTAATATTTGCTCCAGTAATATTTTTACTGGTAATATTTTTCACTGATTGGGCTGGTTAGCCTCCTTAAATAGTACAATCCCATATATTCCCACAATGCTACAACGCGTCAATTACCCCATCTATATCTAAATCTTACAAGAATAATTAAAACTTAAACAAGTGAATGCATAAAAACTTTCATTTTAGAGATGCTCATCTTAATAGAAAGTTTTTAATATTAAAAACCAGAATTTTTCAACAAAATTAATTGGAATGGATGCAAAAAGCTCATGCAAGCTTATGCACGCTCATGAAAACTCATTAATGGCAAAAACTCATGCAAGCT
>JAUJYS010004858.1:0-11538 GCA_033995665.1 Melogona broelemanni | reverse complement strand
CACATATCTCCATAGAGACACGAGGGTGCAGTAATCCTGTAGTGCACTAGGCACTACGGTGATTTATAAAAAAAATGAAAAAATAATAATAATTGAACTAAAACAGTTAATATTACTGTTTCGTCGTCGTAGTCGTTTCGTTCCATTTGCTACGAGGTCACTTTGACAATTGGCTACATTGTGATCACATTGGTCACATTGTGACTTATGGCAGCTGGGAATATATCCTGAACGATAATCGCTTTTGTTCAAATTAGATACAATATTTGGATGAAAAAACTAATGGAACTCGCATACCTGTGACAACATCGTTAATCGTCATGGCTAGATATTTAGATGCTGGGGAAACAAAACAAGTCGTTCTGCAAATAAAACATAAAAGACATCCAACCTTGAATCAGCCTAATGCAATCACGTGACCATGCATTTCCTGGATATGTGATATGTGCTGCCACTCGCAATCGTATAAAAGGACAAGACAATTCTCAGTATCGACACATCAACAACAGCATCAAGATTTCCGCTTGCCTATTCTCAGTTCTGAACTTGTTGGTACACGTTAAATTTAACGTATTCAAGATGAAGGTTGCCCTGACTATTTTGTTCCTGGTTGTGGCTATTGCCAGTACCCTGGTTAACGCTGGCGTTGTAAGTAGTGTGTCTACATAGCTAGACAAAATAATCAAACGTACTATTAGGTTTTTATAACTATGAAATAAGCTACATATAATTTTCCGGCTAAGTTACACGTTCAAGGCATGAGCGACTTGAAAATACGGTGTCGAGTGGGGCGCGTAGAGAAAGTCAGTCTCACCTGATTAGTCACTTTATGTTATGTTTTTGGTTAGGTAAGTCAGTTTCGCTACGCATCCCACTCGACACCGTATTTTCAGGTCGCTCATGTCTTGAACGTGTAACTTAGCCGAAAAAACTTATGCATTTCAGTTTATCTCACTACGAAATAAAAAATTCAAAACTTTGGCATTTCAAAATTATAGCGAAATTCCGTTTTACTTTTTTTTATTTTTTTTTTGTAGCGGAGCGTGTTTATTTTTCCTTACAAGCTATCCCTAAAAGCGCTCCCTTTTCAATTCACAACTACGTAGCGAATGGGGTATTAGGATGCTCCATGCTGATCCACTTCGTGTGTTCTCCCTTTTACTCGCGTTCGGAACTCGAACTCGCACGAACGACACAATCGGGGGCGGCGGCCTATCGTCTGCTTCTCCCCGGCACTGCCTCTCTTCCTTCCCTCCCACTCACTCGTCCATTATCCGCGTCAACCCTTTACGAGATGCTCGCGCTAATAATGCGCTGACTGGGTTCTTCTTCTAGCGTGCCTCCCCCCGCCTTTCCTTATTCCGCACAAAAGGACTAGCTTCTCATAAATGCATGTTGGCAACCCTTTTACATGTGAAGGGGACGTGGGGGGGAGGGGGAACACCTACTTTGCTTCTGATCCTTCGAGCACCGCGAATTTGATTTTGATTGCCGATGACACACTGTACGTGATGTACATGTTCGTGAATCGCGTAGCGACCGCGGAACCTATCTTTGTGATCGATAGTCTCTCTGGCGATCATTTTACACTATTCTCTGTGCAATCCACTCTATAGGGAAACACGCAGGATGGGTGGGATGGGGCGTGAGAAAGGGTTTCTCCTTCCATAAATAGTCCACAAAAAATGAATGTAAACATAACTGTACTATCTGAACGCAGTTGGTGTCTCGTATTTCCCTTACGAACGCTCTGTGTGATTGCCGTCTATCGGGGGCAGCATTTCGCATCAATCTCAGCCTCGTGTTATTCATCCCAAATGTCTGGTTTTAATGCTTTAAAGATACAATTAGGAAACTACAAGCTTTCCAGTTGCAAATTACAAAAGTTTAGGCCACATTTGAACGTTGAGATACGGTCTTAAAACGTTGAGATAACGATTTTAACCCTTTCGCTACCAGTAAACGATTTTTGAAAAAAAATCATAATTGGAGCCATTTTGAAGTATGCACATTTTTGGCAAAATTACCATAAGTCACCGTGCGATATGAATTTTAAATTACATTAAAAATTGCATGTACAGAATTTTTGTTTCATTGAGACCAGCTTGCTTATGAGAAATTCATGTGTTTTCCTTACCTATGTCTATCGTCTATTAATCAAACTTAATCATTTATTCCCCAAAATTTTAATTGCCTGCATTAGAGTGCCTCATTTTTTAACGTCTTCGTTCCTCGAACATTGATGTTTAGAAAATGAATAAATAGTAAATAAATGTGTTCATAAAATTTAGACAATATTAAATTAAAATAAGACAATAATAAAAAAATAAGACAATATTAAATAAAATATGTTTGGGTTAAATAACCCACGAACATTATTGTTAGTGATACAGCAAATTAAATTAAAATCCACACACGCATTTTGTTGTGAAAATATGATAAAGCTTTACTCTCCGTAGTCACTGAATCTATTTGCAAATGCACTTGCATTTTTAAATTAGATTCTCTGTATTTGCTGTACATTAGTTGTAGTGAACAACGCGACTAACTTATGTCCACCATTTCGCGAATTTCTCCCGACGTCGTCTGGACTACTTTTCCGTCTGCCATTTTTTCCACGAAATCCCTTTTTAGATTTAGCCCTCCCACCCTCCACACCCTCCACGACATCGTCCTTCCTCAGCACGATATTTTAGCCTCCTAGAAAAATAGTCTGGTTGCTCATGAAGTATTCAAATGCCGCGTGCTGGGTGGCCCGGACCAACCACATCGGAGTGTCGTATATAGCCTACATAATCTGCATGAATTTACATGGACGAGTGACGATTATAGTGTTCATCAGTGTGAGTGGCCCGCAATTAAAGCGTCGTTAATCGTTGGAAGAGCGGTCGACGCCCGCCCACCACCGCCATTTTCCCAATCGCCATTTTCCAAATCGTGACTCCTGATGGCATATACAGAGTAGGTATCGAGTTGCGAGCGGCATTGATTTTCCAACGGGACATAATTCATCATTGTCTGCGGTCAAATTCAGATAAATTATAAATTGGTGCTTGTTAGTCGATTGTAGCTTCCGTTTGATTTAATTGAAGTTTTAGAAATTTGTTTCTGAAGGAAAAAATCGAGTTGTGTGTGTCTGATAAGTTCGTGTAGAGGTGGGTGAACGTTTAGGTGACGGTCGAATAGAATTTTTTTTCTCGGGGATTTAAAAATCAAATCTTTATAATTAATTCTAATCTGTACGGTAACTAAGTGTTGCACTGGAATTTGACTTGCCACTGTAAAAAAATATATAATTTAAAAATCAAATACCAATACATAGCAAAAATAAATAAATAATAATTTTTCATTATTATGATACAACAAAACTGAAAATAAATATATTTTCTTATGGTATATTTTTCAACATTAAAATTCGAATAAATTTATAAACGAATTTATTGTGAAAAAATATATATTCGAAATAAATACCGTACAAATAAAACTGCTTTTTAACTTCCTTATTAGCGGGTGTTCAGTTTTTCATAACATAAATCTTTTGGATTCAGTGTTTTTGTCTGCAATATTTTTTCATTTTATAAAATAAAAGCTTGATATCTCATTTCCGTATTTAAGAATCTTATAGAAATAATATTACTCACCAAGCTATTTAATTCGTTTTTTTTTTACAATCTACCACCACCTTTATTTTATTTTTTTGTCATTTTACAACGCCACCAGTTATTTCCGGAGGAAAAAAAACCCGTATAAATAAAAACGAGCAGCCCAAAACCGCTCGATCATAACATTCCAGGGCTGTGTGCCCGTAACGTACAATGAATGCATGTGAAAAACCTGCTAAATCATCGCCAAAAAATTCATTTTCAAAGCAAGCGTTGTCATACCGTTCGCCATAAATTAGACACAGTTCATAACTTTTTCAATGATACCCGTAATTACTGGCATATGGGCAGAAAATTTAAAAATGTGGCCGTACCGCATGACTTCAGCGCGGGATTGAAAGGGGTATTTTTTTCGTCTTCAAACACATTTGCACAGCAGTATACAGGTGTACATGCACTTCTGCAAAAAAATGGTTTTTTCTAAGTGCCGTATTTTTATATTGGTGCGCAAATTGTATATCTTTGATTTTATTTTCACTTTTATTTATTTTAAATATGTAATTTGTCTAACTCAGTCGGTATTGTAACCGGCTGCGGTTCGGCTGTCTCGGGTTTGATTTTCGGCGCGGGATCTCGTTAGCACGAGTGATACAGAATATCCTGTATTGCAAATCACTGCAGTAAATGTCAAAAAAGAAAACATATATATATATATATTCCATCCTGCCAGAAGTAGGATTTCAAATTTCTGTTTTTTTTTTTGTTAGCAACTTTGTAAAGTATATATAATTTGTATTCATATTTTTAACTATCTGTTTTGGCGGAGTTCCGTCTAGCGAGCAACTCCATAATCTCCATGCTAAAGGATTCTCTTTATAACCCAAAATTTATGTATGCGTAGAAACATAGATGACACAAGACGCACAAATAAAATCAATTTAGATTGGGCTTACAATCTCGTTCATCGTTTTGCTAGTCTCAGTTCGGCGATTGATTTTATTTGTGCGTCTTGTGTCTACGCATACATAAATTTTGGATTTTATCGAAGATGAACATTTTAACTCTGCTTGCATACGTCAAAATATCTATGCAAATCGTTTTAGGGTTCTCTTTACTCACCAAAAATATTCTGCTCACGCAAAATATATAAAAAATGATGCATGTACATCAAATTAAGTTCAAATTAAGAAATTTGTATTGTTTTAAAGCGATTCGCGAACCTATTTTTGTAAGTAAAAACAAGGTGTGAGAACAACTTTCTGGTTTCAGAAAGATTAAGGATCTTGCCAATCGGCAAACAGCAATCGATATCCGTATAGGCCGTTCCACAACAACACAACAGGAAAAGGGGGAAAAAATAGAAAATACAGTGAGAGATAAGAAAAAGCTGAAAAAAATAGACTCGTATTTAACGAGCGAATCGTGGGCGCCCGCCACCGACGGGCTCTCGGCTAACGGGAGCGCGACGCGCACGTCGGCATGACGATCGCTGCCACCACCTCCACCTACCACCACCACCACTGCCACCTCATTTTTCAAGCACACCGAATTAATGACTGGTAGAGCGACATACACGGACCGTGAACGACGACGACGATCATGCGCGATCGTGTGTGGGGCGCGCGTGCCAGCTAGAAAAAAAATAAATGCGGTACAAATCGTTCCAATTGGACCGATAAATTTTTCTATCGTCGCGTGTTTTTTGCGGTGGGCCAGCGCTGGTGGCATTCCAGTTCTGTGCGTGAGTGATATTGGCGTCCTCTGGTGGCGATAGTCTTAGAATCACTTTTTAAATTGGTAGTTTTATTTTAGCGTTTTTAAATTGGAAGTTTATGAGTGCAGAACAATTGAAAATAAATTGTTTTTTAACTATCGTCCGCGATAAACTTGGAGATTAACGTACGAAGCGCCAGAAGTGGTGGCAATTGAAACCTGCCAAATAACAAAGTCAGCACCACTTGGTGTTTCAGTGAAACGTTTCACCTAGCATTTTATGATAAAAACACTACTGAGCTGAACTAATTTAAACTTCCTAATATTAAGACGCCATTTGAAAGGAGAAGAAAACTGGCAAAGCACTTTTCTTCAAACACTTGCACTGTGAACAGTCCATCCACTGCAGCATGGCTCGATTTGCATGTTTGTAAAGTAATTCATCAAAGTGGTATCGATTCTATCAGAAAAATCCTTTAAAAAAATTTATTTGCAACAAAATTTCCAAACAGGGCAAAGATTTTGTTTTTCAAAGTCATTCGTTTGATTATCTGTCTCAGACAGGAAAGCTCATATCGTCAATGTCTTGAAGATCGAAGATAGTTCTCTTCAGGACATACTGTATATTTGCAACACTGATAAAACTTGCGCTCACGCTCAATACGTCATCATTTTCTGCCAAACCACGTCGATCCCAATCGATCTCGCTTAATCGATTTTAAATGAAGGGGGAAGAAAAATATGGAGCGAGGTTTTTGGCTGGCAGCCAACGAAAGCCATCGGTTCCCAAACACTGTGTTTGTTTGCTTTTATCCGCAGCGCCCCCTGTAGTTCGCATTGTAATTCGTTCCCTCCTTGTTTTCCATCCTCGGAACCAGAATACAATTCTGCGCTCTGTTCTATTGTCAAGTAGATGGCGGTGTACGAGATTCCTTCGGTCGATTTCGCGATTGCGCAATAAATAATAGAACGCGCCCTCCAACAAATAAATGTCGCTATGAATCAGTTCCGCGAATAAAAACGGCGCCTGCTCAATAATTTTAAAGGCAGTCCCACGAAAAGCGAGTGAACCGGATTCTGCGAGGAAACTGTATTTCAAAGCGACGTTCATACGAAGAAGCGATCTGCGTAAAACTATTCGTGGACTTAACCAGCTGTAAAGCACAGTAGCGCTTGCACTTTTTAGATGATTGGATTCTCTTATGGGTATTGGAGGGGAGGGGGAGGGGGAGTGAAATATATGGAATCTGTGTTATGTATTTTTCCATCGGAAAAGTTCACTTCGAAATTGAAATGTTAAGTCAACTTATATCAAATGGGTCATCGAAAATTCAAAATAAAATAACATTTTGGATTGACTTTTAGGGTTAAACTTAATTAATTAAGCGATTTAAGAAGTTCGAACGAAAATTGTGCACAAATATTTAAACAAAAATAAAACGTAATAAAATGTTCAAGGACATTCAGAAGTGATCCAAGTATGGTCATTTTTCTCGCTCGATTCGGTGATTCAAATTTATACTCGTTTGTAAGTGTGCTCGCGCCGTCATCGTCGACTGCACAACTGCGAATTAATGATGATAGATTTCCTATTACATTTTTCACTCCCTTCACACAACACTTGTATTAATTTGGATAAATTGTTCAATGGTAATTAATTTTTTCAAATCAATAGCGATCACCCATTAGCAATCGCCTAGATATCGCTCAAACTACTCGAAATCAAATGACTCATCGTGATTACGTGTTTCCAACTCAAGTTGCGCTTGAGAGAGGCGGGAACTCCCTCGTGGTTCTCCAGCCGTTGGACGTCTTTCTAAAAATGTGCTTAACGGAAACTTCTTGGAGGGTGTTGGGGATCTGCGTTGCCGAACAAACTTCGCTATATTTCTTAACGTCGAGTATGCTTCCCGCTTCCCCTAAAGAATACCCCTATAAAGGAAACGTCACCATTAATAAAAAAAAATAGTATGGGCAAGGAGGGCTTATATAGGGTTTGGCTGGCCGTCTGTGTTGGGTCACCCCTCACTCCCCTCCTACACACGTGGCCCCCCTTCCACTACTATATAGCCTAGATTAGTTTTTGGTCGTGGTTATTTTTGGGGGGTCGCCGCGACGGTCTTCGCCACCTCACCACCTTTCCTGTTACGTTTCCTTGCCGCACCACTCCTTGTGTCCGTCTGCTGGATTTTTATAAGCTGGTGGCTAAGACCAGCGTCTTTTAATCGAGCGCATTTGATGACAGCTTTAGCAATGTTGGACGGGCGTTGTTTGTTCTATGTTCAGACTTTCGAATAGTTCGCGTCACTTTTATCGTTACTCAAATCGGTCAGTTCTGCGATTAGAGCGCGAATCTCACTGGAAAAGGTGACGACCCTTTTCTGGAAACTTCTAAATATTTTAAGGGGCTTTTTACTGGGGCAATCTTAGTATTTGTTATAAAATATTTGTGAACATAGCGTTTAAACAAAATTTTTGAACGATGTGGGGTCGGAAAGATTTTTGAATGAGGTTATACAATGATTTTCATTTTTCAAAATTGTATTTGTTTATTATTGTTTTCCTTTTATTCCAAACCGAGATATTTTTGTGTTATGGTTTGAGATCGGAAACATTGGCGAGCTTTTTGTTCATAAGGTCACCAGGGATCGGCTACAACTCGAACGCACTTTCCCAACAAATTTTAATATGAAATAGTAAACAGAAGGTTTGAATTATTGGTATTAATTTTTGGTGGAATAATTGGTATTAAATGCAAGGATTCCCTTGAACAAAACAGTTGTTCCTGTCGTACAAGGCGTACTACTTGAACCAATGTAGGGGGTCTCTGGAGGAGAATGACGTGTTTCAAAAAAATCAGCAACGTCTTCCCAGCAACGTCATCCGGCTTCTGGGTCGTCTCGCAGGCGACGCAGCCGTCCCCCTTATGGTGGCACTCCCATCTTTTCGCCCCAAATATGTCTTCTCCTTTCACCCACCCTCCACTGCCCCTGGCCTGTCGAACCCTCCCTTTTTCCCTTCCTTTTCTTCGCGTTTGTCTGGACCCCGCATGTTCGTTATACGAGTACGGGCTCGTACAGCTCGTGCAAGGAGTTTTACGTTGAAACTTCCATTCAATACTTTTCTACCCTCCCCACTCCCATTCAATCTTTCTTCTCCCCTGATCTGTGTACGCATGAACACATAGCTTTGCGTGGCGATACGATCTATACGGCAGTTAGTTGGCCGGCTTGTTTTTCAGTGTCCCGTTGCATCACGCTGAGCGTAATAGTGATGACTGGGAGCTGTTCTCAGGTTGAAGGAAATCCATCGCGCTAAAAAACTATTTCGAATTTATTTTTTTGTGAGCTTCCTAAGTTTCATAACTTGATTTTGTCTCGCAGGCGTCGTCGAAATAATATTTTTAGGTATTTTGGGATGTCTTGTATTTTGAGAAACGAGACTTTTCGAGAAGTCTTGTCTTGAAAGAAATGAAGTTTTGCCCTGCCGACAAAATAAGTCCACGGAAAATACTAAGAAAAGTAACTTATATATTCTAGTTTTTTTATTAATCGAATTACCATGAGATGGCGTCGTTGTCTTTGTTCGACAACCATTGGGAGCCAATACCAAATTTCCTCGACAATTGAAGGCTCCACCGGCGGTGACGATCGGAACTAAACGGCTCCAACGATGTCACGCTACAAACCGCCCATATGACGACTGTCAGCAATTCCTTTCTTTCCATTTTCAACAAAAAAGTTCTCCACCGTGGAATTTTCAACTAACACAGTAGGGGAGGGTGTGGAATTGTTACGGAAGGAAACGTTTATTTTCCCTCGGTAACATCCACATGGAGGAAACTGATATTTGTGATTGGTCCACCTAATTTATGCACGCCAAAATTCTATTAAAATTACAATGCCGAAAGTCCAATGACATGGCATAACTGTATGGCGCGGTCGCCAAAAAGGAAATTTGCGGGTGACCAGAATTCGAACCGGCGTTTTGTGTACGTCACAATGGATCGAGTTTTTTTATGGTTCGCCGGCTTGTGTCACGGAACACGTGCATGCGTGACGCGGTTTAATTTTTTTTTTCTTCTGTGTATCAACCATGCGGCGCCACGTCCGCCGTTGTAGATGTAATATAATGGAGGCCGGACACATTAAAAAAAATCAATTCCATCGATCGATCCATCCAGACATGGCTGGCGGGCGGTCGGTCGGTCGGTCGTTTTGTACGTGCGTATATTTTATTGTGTGCGTGCCATTTATTCGAGTACAAGGCCTCCGCCGCACGTAAAAAAATGAATCCATGCCACCCTTTTTTTTCTGTGTTCATGCAAAGTAGTAACAGTATCAAAGCAGGCATGACATGTGAAATGCGCCAATAAATTGATCGAGTCTGCGCGGTGCTGCGACAACAAGAGTACAAATTTAAAAAAAAAAAATTGACCAACCCTGAAATGTTATTTTTAAAAAAAGGCCAGTGTACGGACGTTAGGGAAATTCGATGTAGATTCTGTTAATTCGATGAACCTCCGGGAAATTCGAAGAACATTCTGGAAATTCGATGGATATTCTGGAAGTTCGATGGAGATTCAAGAAATTCGATAAACATTGAACAAATTTGAAAGTCATTCAGGAAGTTTGATAGTCATTCTGGAAATTCGAAGGACTTTTTTAAAATTCTGGTAGCTCGTTATTCGTTAGCCTGGGGTACTGGCGTCACCCCTGAGCTTCCATTAGGGAGTCCAGAGCTTAGGGGTGGATCCTGCAGTTTGGCTATTCCAGCTGCCATTCCGCATACCTTCCCTGCCCCTCGCATATCTCCATAGAGCCACGATGGAGCAGTAAGCCTGTAGTGCACTCGGCGCTACGGTGATTTCAAAAAAAATTTTGTTTGACTACAGGTCTCGGTATTAAGCAATAAACAACGATGAACCGGTTGAGGTGCGGCGTTCCTGGGTTTCATTCCCGGCGCGGGGTCTCGTTTACAATGTATTCTGTATTCGATCCCGGGTTGCTGGTGAAAACCTACTCCTCACATATTGCCTGAACAACACGAGGGTTACATAATGCTATGTTCATATAATCTTGACAATTTAAATAATGCATTTTCGTTTTGTTATGTTCAACTGGGATTCTGAATGTTTCAGATTGGGAAATTCTTCATTTGCAGAGGCTGTTCACCTTGATCCTAAAGATTTTGATTGGCTATATCAATTCAAGTGTTCGTAGGAGCCGTGTGGTTAAAAATAAAAATGAAGAAACCTTGAGACAATTGTTGTCGTTTCCACTCCTTGGTCAAGGTTTCTTCATTTTTATTTATATCAATTCAGCAAGTGCTCACGGATTTTAGATTTTTTACAAGGTAGAAAACAAACATTTGAACTTTACGATTTATGGTTTTAATCAAATTTCGAAAACAAAATGGCGTTGATATGGCACGTTTATTTGAGGTTTATAAAAAAGTAAGATGTAAAAGTAATCTGTATACGTCTAATTATTTTTTTAAATTATATTTATTATATAATTACTTTTTAATTATTTGGTAGTAGACTATTAAGATATAATTTAGTTATAACAAGAACAACGACAGTATTGGAAATTCAAGTTAATAAAAAATAGTATATTTAAGATGTAGTTGTTTGCTTCATTTGTTTTCTGTTGTTTGCTTCATTTGAAAGCTGACTGTTAGAAATTCCCATAAAAAACCCCGCCGAATTTGTTTGTGAGCTAGTTAGTCAAATGAAGCAATTGAAAAGTTGGGTAAATACAAACTACGTGATAAATAATCCAAACAACAAGTAAATAAATTTAGTGTTGTTTCCGGGGGGATCACAAATATAAAAAATTACAAAGTGGATTTTAATGTGCGAGTAGATGTGTTAATGGGATGTTTGCGTGTCTAAAATCATTTCGCAACATGGCGACCAAATTTGTCTGGTAATTTTTTTTTTAATACACGCATTAAAACACTCGATCACTTAGTAAAACGAGCTCTTCACGAGCACTGAGTATTGCACTGAAAATTTAATATGTTGTTTGTGACCGTCGCGAAAATTACAATATTACAATTACAATTACAATATTTACCCGCGGGGCTATGGCGGGGGTCAACAAAACCAGATTTGAAAAATCGAAGGAAATATACAAATATACAAACGATTGCAGGCATGTCCCTCAACAATCGAAAATATAAATATATATTTGTTCAATTATACAAATACACAACCGAC
>JAUJYS010004857.1:0-11539 GCA_033995665.1 Melogona broelemanni | reverse complement strand
CGATTTGTAAGGGGCAGGGAAGGGGAATGGCAGCTGGTGTAGCCAGGCTGCAGGATCCACCCCTAAGCTCTGGACCACCTTATGGAAGCTCAGGGGTGACGCCACTACCCTAGGCTCGTCGAATAAACGAGAGCCTTTGCCGGGAATCGAACCCGGGACCGTCCGCACCTCAGTCGCGGAAGCATTACAGACTGGACTAGACGGCAGCACTAATAACCGTTGGAGTAAACACACCTTTTTTGAGAGAAAAAGGATGGGTGGACCCATACCTGTACCACATCAGGAACACGCTAAAAATCCCAACCTAAATTAGACAGAATTATAAAGTGGTTCTAACTTCCCAGGGGAACTTTGACACGAATGCGTTACCACGCCCCCTTTAAACAGTGTTTAAAAGGCAGGATGTACAGTACTGCTGGGTCTCTTATTTCATAATGTAACACTTTTCTATTTTTTTCTATTTTAGTACGAGCCCCGAGATGACCATCTCCCCGAGTGCCAAATCCACGGCGTGTGCTCGTTCGTGCAGGTAAACGCCAGGGGAGTGCACGTGCGGCGTCTCTGTCGCTGCCCGGGTGGCTCCGCGGGCCGCTGCCCCACCGTGTGGGACTCGCTGGACGGACATTCCATCACGCAGGGATCCGACCAGTACAAGGTACGAATCTGTGTTTTGGATTACGAATTTATTTAGTCCGTAGAGTTGGCAAATGCAACTACGAGTTGTATGACGCCGCCAGTGGTAAACGTTGGTATCTGCTAGCGCAAAAAACGTGGTATGGATAGTAACGTCAATTCATTAGATTAAATACGGTATTATTTGATGTTGAAATGGAATTAGTAAACATTTAATTCAACAATTTTTAATTCATTATATTCAATATTATATCAATATTGACAAATGCATGACGGTCACCGGGATTTGAGGCAGCAATGCTGGTATTCCCAAGGAGCAGTGGTTCCGATGCTAAATTAAAAAAATTAATAATATTGATCAAATAATTTTCAATCGAATTATTGTGATTGGATAATTTTCAAACGCGATTAATGCCCGCTTTGTCTCGAATACAGAGCCTGTTAACATAAGGATAACCCCATCTTTGTCCTTAACTGGTCTTTGACCCCCGCCATTGACCCCCCTAAAAGGGGCTGCTTGCTGATTTATATATTACATTTTAATTGTAATTGACTATATAGATTTTTACAGGAAAATTGTCTCCAGCCAGAATTAGTTAGTATAAGCGTTAGCTATAGGTGAATGGTAGTTCAACATGGTAGGATGGCGTTTAACAAGGATGAAATGGACTCCCGAGTGGTCAGCGTGGCTACTCACCATCGTGGACATGGTTGCAATAAAACACAAGGTTAACACGCAAGCGAAGGGCAACAGGTATTTATCCAGGTCAATGGACCAGAAGACGTCGGGAAACTCATTGCTTATATAAAGGAGAAACCTAGAATTGAACGTGAGGGTGAAAGAGACACGCATCAGATCTATTGTATGAATAGTGTGTGGACGATAACGAGGAAAGCCAAAATAAGAACTTGAATCAATAGCGTATTCTCAAATTTCCCTCTTCAAAAAATTACCAGCGTATAGGAGACACTGCATTAAGGCGTCTATTGGAGTAAAATGGGTAAGAGAATGAGTTCCAGTACAACGCCCGGAAGAAAAGACGTTCATTGCAAATTCTCGTAAGTGAAAGATTAAGAGTCATTTCTCGTAAATAAAAACAATAAAGGACGATTCAAATAAAATTGCTAATTGCAAGGCATATGGTTATAAGTACCAAAATATAATTCGGATTTTACTGTTATTGAGATGAGCTAACAGTTGCGGGTGAATAAGCCTCGCAGGTGCAAATACCGTGAAATTAAGGATTTATTTAAAACTGAAACAAGAACACGCCGAAACAGCGTTCATAATATATAAATATTTAACTAATTACGAAAACTAATTGAATAGAGTGTGACAAGTAAAATACTTTTTATCCGCCAGTTACACAGGAGAACAAAAATACACGATATGTCGACCGCGATATCATTTTCCAAGTGACAAAATTTACATTTACAAAATCGTCTGGTACACGTCCTCTAAGGTAACACCGTAGAAATGGTAATACCCTGATGAGACCAGTGTTGGGTGCGTTTCTTTCGAAAAGGAAGCAGTTCCCGTTCCTCCGATGAAAAAAGGAATCAGTTCCCGTTCCCATTCCTCAAAAATAAAAAGGAACCTAGGCGTTCCTCCGTTCTCCCAAAAAAGGAACCTAGGCGTTCCTCCGTTCTTCCAAAAAAGGAACCAGTTCCTAAGAACGGGAACTTTCATTTCCGTTCCTACCCAACACTGTTAATATATATTAATATTTAGATGTGAGTATGTAGTTTGAATATTGTTTTAAAATGTCATTAGATTTTTGGAGTCAGCTTTTAGTCATGCATCAGTCTAAACATTGGATTGGAACAATCTAACATTGGACTAGCAAAAACACACAAACATGCAAATAATTCGTATAACTACTTCAAGCATCAACATCATTCCTCAATTATTCTCAAACTCATTTTGAACTCAAGGGCCTGTGGAGACTGTGGGTATAGTAATACTAACCATTACATCTTTAAGATCCCTGTTTTGCAGCAGGTGCAAGGGCTCAAGAAAGTTCTGTTTTACATTATCCTCTAGGGCGTATTTAACGTCAGCCATTAACTTCATCGATTCGCCAGCCTCCTGTAATGACCTGGCTACATATACGAAAAACACACACGACAGTTAAACGCAAGAATTGAACAAGAAAAACTCAATTTTGAAAAATAAAATATGAAATGTAAAATTTAAATAATTTATTTTTTAATTGTAATGATTTCTCTCTTACCGAGCTAATTTTAATAAATAAATTCGTTTGGTTTTGTGGTTACTAGAATGATATCATTATTTCACATTTAAAAAATACTGTTTAGCAGAGGACATGGTGCTACATATTTTTTACTAGATAGCAGGTATTAATACTAATAAAAAAAAAACGTCACACAGCAACTTGTTAAAAGATTGTGGTTACTGTTTAGAAGTTCAAGATTACATACCAACTAGTTAAAATATAAAATACACATAAATAAAGCGATGTTCAGTACAAAAGTAGATTTAAAGTAACATCTTGGCTGGTTTTACTAAGGTCCCTACATCTAACAATATACCTGAATGAAGGGGCAGTAATCTTCTAAAACACTACAAATTTTTATTTTTTATTTTTTTATATCACCGTATTGCCTAGTGCACTACAGGATCATTGCACCCTCATGCCTCTATGGAGATGTTCGAGGGGCAGGGAAGGGAAGGGCAGCTGGAATAACCAGGCTGCAGGATCCACCCCTAAGCTCTGAACTCACTGATGAAAGCTGAGGGGTGACGCCAGTACCCCAGGCTAACGAATAAACGAAAGCCTGCGCCGGGAATCGAACCCGGGACCTTCGACTTCGTAGGATGTTGTCATACCCACTGAGCCATCGGTACGTACTGTACTCTACATTTACGTGTTTCGATTAGGCACAACGCGCACCCCAAAACTAGATACAGGAGGATAATTGTTTCATCAGGAACTAATTCATTTCTCACTTCACGAAAATGACAAATATTATGACAGCTCTACACAATATGATCGACAGATGTTTTGTTACAGCTGGCAGCATTGTTGGACTTATCCATGCGTCACCAAAATACCAGACTAGGTCATCTCTTGCTCTGAAACAGTTTCAAACACATGTCCTAACCATCCTGTACAATACAGGCAGCTAACATTCATTTTTTTTTTCAAATTGAAGCTTTATCTCATTGTTAGATCATAATCTATCTTCAAAGACGCCAAGGTATTATCGAGAAACAAATTTGTTAAAACTCACTAAACTCATGTTTCCTTATGTTAATCAAACTTAAGTGCAATTAAACATTTGTGGTCGCATTCCAAAACGAAATTTACTTTTTGTCCACTGAAGAACCTGAGATACAATCCTATTTAAAAGAATAGAGTTTCTACCATTTTGGGTGCACAAATGATTGTATGCACAAAATCCTGAATGCGCAGCTGCAAGCTGCAAAGGTCACGCCGTGACGTCATGATAGTAGCAATATTCGAATGAAGCCTACGAAAGTGCTGCCTGTCCTCGAACAGGCTTAAACGCTAGCCTGCAATAATTGCATACATTCTAAGCTCCCTAAATTATTCGATGATAGAGTGAAACAACCAAAAGAGACAATTTTTCACTTACCAAAGGTAGACTCGTCTCCCAACTTCTTTCCATACATGACCATGGCTTCTCCTAGAGTTCCCTCTGGCTGGGGATAGGTGTTGGCACGGGCTTGGCCACTCATTTTGGATATTTTGCTAACTGCCATCAATTTGGCACGGGAAGCTGTCAATAGAAACGGATGTGTTAAAAATGAATCAAGTTTAAATAAATCAAGTGTCAAAAATAAACAGTCAAAACTGGGCGCCATTAACAAAACTTGACTGAATAACGGACTGTAAAAAAATAAGGAACCAAGCAGATCCGGATGCATTACCCGGATTAGGTTGTAAGTATTCTTTCGTTTTGAGAATTAATTCCTCGACCAGCTCATTCGTGGCATCAGTCATCTGTAAGATAAATACAATTGAATGAGATGGGACAATTTTTGGAGACATAAAACTAGTCACTATTGGGATTTGGTCATCACAAAATATAACAACGGAAAAGCATTAAAAAATACTGATTTCCCGTTTCTTTTTTTAAATGTTTAATTTAACGAGATATTTAGTTGGCAAAGGGCTCCGCAAGCGTCTCTGCCATATTCACATATACAGTGCCGGGTCAAATTAACTGGCCCAAGATTTTTCAAATGGACATTTTACTCTGGCAGTAAGTATCTACTGTAAGTAAGTATCAAATGTATTACTAACGTGGATCAAGAAATCAGGATAACTGCTTTAGCTTCGCTTATAGTTTTGTTCAAAATACGATAATCATATTCATGCGTGTAATGAACAAACCTACAGGGCAATTTGTTCTATTTTGGGGGATTAATTGGGTCTACTGTTGGGCCAGCATGACGAGACTTTGTATAATCGTGGCACCTCGGCTATTTTTATTGATGGCTATTGAACATGCTCACTGAGACCGACATTAAATTTATTGCCCACAGTCGACAAAAACTTGGCACAGACGCAACGAAACAGAAAGACCGATCTAATGATCTCAGATATAGGATGATAAACCAGCACCATTTATCAATATTTTATTATTATTTGCAGCTTGTTCGCATATAGATTTTTCGAATAGTTTTACTGGTTCAGGTGTACTAGAGAATAGTCAAGTATAATAGGAGATTTATTTAAATACTCTGACTTAACAACTTGTATATTTGATTAATGCACAGTCTGATATCAATTAATTTTATAACGTATCATTTGATCGCATACGTCCAGGTAAATATGGCATTGACGCCGAATAAACTATGAAAGCTTACGAGCAGGTGCAATCAACAACAACAAAATTAAACGTTGAAGAGACAAAATAAGTGAAATTAGCACGAACTAAATAATTACCCTCTCCATTTCGGAAAATTCATCAGTTAGCTTAGTGGCTTCAGCACCGCCCATCTTTTCACTCATATACTGAAAGAGACAAAAAAAAAGTTTGTTTAAAGTGTCAAAAAGTTTCAAGCACAAGTAAATAATTATATTTGAAGCATAAATTCGATGCAATGAAACAAGGTACTAGGTTTTTTTTTTTACTAAATCGCAAAAATAAGGAATTCAGCTACGAGAAAGGTGCTACAGAACTTTTGGAACCTCATGTTTTATTCAAAAGCTATATTCAATGACTAATTGGAAATAGTTACGGCAAATTTGATTGCAAATAGATTTGGATTTCGGTTAAGATTTTATATTTTTTAGATTTAGATTAATGTGATCGCCGCGTGGAGCATTCTGGCGATTTACGCATTATTAAGATTATTATTAATATTATTAAGCTATATTTGCAACATTGCGTTCAAATAATACAATAAGCACAAATGCTGGTCACAAACCAAAGCTTAATGTTTTATTAAACAAATCATTATACAGCAATTCATTCAGTAGCATGGCTCGAAATAATTCTGCAATTACGATAATTACATTACTGCAATTACATTCCTCAAGATCAACTTCTTACCTGATTCGCCTTGTTAATTTGTTTCTTGAATCCCGCTAACGACATGGCTGCAAATCTGGGGGTTGAGTCTCGATGAGCTAAACTTTTTTTGATCAGTCAACGCCGGTGACAGCAATAATTTGACAGGAGATCGGTGATCTCGAAACCACTCTGGCAGTAACTCGTTTTCCCAAGAGGTCTACGGCAGCATAAAACCTACAAGAACAAAGGGTACTGCAATGTCAGACGAAAAAAAACCTAAGTCAACATCTTGTAACATCACATGAGCGACAAGGGACGGATCAAATATGGCCGAATCTTTAGATTTAGATTTAGATGAGGTAATTACCGCGAAGTAGCATTATAGCAATATATTTTTTTTAAAATCACTACCCCTCCCCCTCGTGTCGCTATGGCGATATGAGAGGAGCAAGGAAGGGAAGGGGAATGGCAGCTGGTATAACCAGGCTGCCGGGGATCCACCCCTAAGCTCTGAACTCCTTAATGGAAGCTCAGGGGTGACGCCAGTCCCCCAGGCTCGTCGAATAAACGAGAGGCTGCGCCGGGAATCGAACCCAGGACCGTCCGATAGGATGTCCGTAGGATGTTGCCATACCCACTGAGCCATCGATACGTACAAAATATGTTGGAATATACAGCGATTGTACTGTTTTGCTAAGGAGGCATACCAGCTCCCTTAGGTGGCGACCTGGTAATTTGAAATGTTACCTAGTCTAGGTTTCTGACCTAGGTAGGGATCTTTAACGTGTACCTGACAACGAACAAGCACGGGGCTCACGGCTCTACTTCCATTCCGAAGGAATGTATATATTTTTCTCGTCAGAAAAAATCGTGATGTATCGGCTGGGAATTGAAACCGCGATCACGTGAAGGCGAGAACACTCACCAAAGTGAGAAAGAAATGTGTTTTGTAATCCGTTAGAGATAGGCTGAACTTTTACAGTTGGCTCAGCACTGCTGGTCATAAATGAACCCTGGTAAAGATAGCTTTGCACAGGGACATGTTGTATTTGAGTAATGAGAGGTGAGCATAATGGAATTGAGTGGCAGCCGGAGACGTTGGGAGAATGACTCACCGTTCTCCCTTTATACGACAGCACGTGAGCCACATAAAATTTTCATAAAAATGCCAACCTATTCGACTGCGACAAATTGTGCCTGTTGACATCTGCAGCATGTGTTACCGGCACAAACACCTGATAATTGTTTTTGACAGGAATACGTTGGTCACCCCACCCCCCTCCCCTCCCCTAAACAACAGTTCAAAAAATGGAATAATAATAACGTTGTGATCCAGTTTGTTCCACGTATTTTGACCAACCTGACTCCCATTGGTGTAACCATTAAAAAAATATTTTTTTTGCTAAATTCGTTGTTTGGTAATTATTTGTATTAGCACAGAAATTTTCATTTTTGACTCGCATCAATTCGTCAAATCGACCAAAGAATTTAATTTTCAATTTTTAACTAATTCAAATACTTATGGATGATCCCAGGAATTTGGAAAACGAAACAGCAGACAAAAATCTGGGAGAACTTTCAGTGATTGCCAACACTTGTGATGTCAGGGGCAAAATTTTTTTTTAATCACCTTCGTGTCTCTATGGATATAGGTGAGGGACAGGGAAGGGAAGGGATGGGAATTGGCAGCTGGAATATCCAGGCTGCAGGATCCACCCCTAAGCTCTGGACTCCCTAATGGAAGCTCAGGGGTGATGCCAATACCCCAGGCTCGTCGAATAAACGAAAGCCTGCGCCGGGAATCGAACCCGGGATGGCCATGAGAGGAATGTAATTACCACAGCATTGGCAAATTGTTTTTAACAAAAAACAGCTGTTCAACTTAAATTGAGTGTGTAAACTAGTGTGAAAATTGCGGTTTCCATCCATTATAAAAATGACTGATTCGCTAATGTGAGTCCATATTTATATCGAACGAACTGTTGGGTTTTATAAATGTTTCATGAATATTTGTTGGCGATGACTACTTGAATGCACTATGAACACTTATTGAAAAATGCGACAAATTATAGAAGGTTCCAGAATTTTTTTTCTTCTCAAAATTGTAATTAGAGATCTGACCAAAAATATTCTCGAGGAATAAACAATTCAATAAATTGAAATGGTGATAGCAGCTGTTGTAATTTAACAATCGACGATGGTGGTATCTTCGACCATTTTTTCCCCCATCTTTCCTGGTAGAAGATACCACCATCGTCGTATAAACAATTCTTAGAAAATGACATTAATTTGCATACTCTTCTCGTTTTTATTGGATTTGGAGTGAATCCAAAATATTTTACCGGCTTAAGGCGCCCAAACGTTTAGTCGTTACAGCTATTTTTGATGGCCAGTTATCAAATTCGGTCATTTGAAACTAGAAATATTTATTTCCTGTACTTGAAAATGAGGAGATATCAAACATTTTCACCCCTTTAGTACATCTAATTAATGATTCAAATGTTTCTTTCGATACGATAGAAATAAATAATTAGTGTCGTTGTGATAAGTAGATGTGTCCCCCACTCCCCAAAAAGGGTTCTAAAATTCCGATCTCAAATTGGCACACTCTACGACCTTGAGTGCAACAAGGGGAGAGCCCTTTTTGACTTTCTATTAAGGTTAAACTGAATCTTGATTAGTCGAAACCACCCTATATTATTTGCAGCTTTTGCTATTACAGTTGGAATTGAATCAGAACAGGCCACATAGTTTACTCGCAATTCTTCACAGCTACCATGGCATTTTTATTTTTCATCACAACAGTCACAGACGTCTACTGAAAATGGCCATTACATATAGAAGCTGTACCAGGATATATCAAAATTTACAAGCACCTTTCTCCTGATAAGTCATATCGGTTGGCATTTTCTTATCTGGACGTTTTAATGACAAGCACTAATCGTACTAATCAAGCAACAATCGAAAAATGAAATTGTGATAGAATTTCACCAACCAGGATATACAAAAGCAAAATTTCATTAAATTAATTTTTGAAGCTAATTTTACTACTATCATTTTTTTAGGATTATAGGAAAAAACTTGTTTCTGTTTTTAGCAATTCGAATCAGATGTATTTTTCCAAATCCTAGACATCGTACACTATTACATAACTATTTTTGCAACTAGCATGTAGAAAAGCTGTGGGCCCCGTGCCTGTACGTTGTCAGGTAGTCAGTTGATTTTCATCCCTACCTAGACATAAAGCCTAAGCTAGGCAAAATTACCAGGTCGCCCCTGGATGACTGCAACACTGAAAACGTTCAAAACCCCCATTTAAAAGTTAAAAAAAAATAACACAAATCAGACCCACAGAAAATTGGCCAGACCTAAAATATCAGCCAATATTTTTGTATATCTACTACAGCGGCTAGCTTAAAGATGAACTGGTTATTGACGCGACCTATGTAACATCCACAAAAACAAAAATATGGTGGGGTTTTTTTTCTTTCGAAACCGACCACGTTGACATTTCACAGTTTTTGCACAACACATCACCAATTCGCATTCGAGCCTCGCAGTAGCACCGACATCTGCGTTTGTGCGGTCTCAACAGCCGTTAGCCCATTGGCCTAGACACGAATCGATTTTGCCAAAACGTTTTTGAAGCAATGCAGTTTCGGTCCAGAAAACTAGGTCACTGTGGTCTCTGTGTATGTATGCCCCCCGTCTGGCAACCGAATACAGTTTCGACCGGGGATTTCTGCTCCCGTATATCCGGGATGATCCACCAGATTACACGAACATGTTTAAGAGCCGGGAGTATTCGTTCGTTTAATAAAGGAACAGCAGACAAGATTAGCGCTGGTTTTAATTTTATTTAGGGGGATTTATAAGCGCATTCATGTCATACATGTAATATTGTACATTTATAAATAAATCCCAAATAGGGGTGCGTTTTCTTTCAGTGCAGACGCGACGTGAATCCAAACGGATAGTTGCGGGAGATGGCTCCCCAAAATTGAACGCCCCCAACCTGGAAGACCTTCGACATGTCAATGAAAATGTGGCAGCGAAAATGCGCAATCAGGAAATATCACAACCACATGCCAAATTTTTATTGGCTGTTAACGGTGGTCTGGAGGCATAGTGGGGACATTGGAGTTCACTTGGGTGACATGAAACCATCTAACAGTGCTCATTGTAAAACTATAAAATAAAATATTTCGCCCACCTACCAGATTTGCGCTCTGGCTTATCGTCTACGAAACGCTGAGGTTGGCTGGCTCTATTTCATTCAGGGGGGTCTAGCCAAGTTGCGCCCACATTTTCAAGTCTAATCGATTTTTTTTTTAAATGGCCAGAAAATTGTCTTACCTTTCACAGATTCGTCGTGAACAGTACTCGAAGCACAGGGATATTTCTATATTCCGTTCGACGATTCACAATACGCGAAAAATGGCACAGCTGAAAAAGGCAACAAACACAACTGCAATGCACCCATAAATGCCACCGATTTTCACTTGGCGTTGCGGTCACCGGAGCTAAATGGCTGGTTTAGGTGTGGCGTCAAATGAGAAAACCGTCAGTAGCGCCTCTGTCGTAGTAGACGTGTACGTCACCGTGGCTAATGCCGCTAGAGTTGTGGTCGGCGGAAAACGTCACTGTTGGAGTTCGACTAGTGACGCGTAGCTGGGTTGACGCGTGGATACCCAAATTGTTTTCGCAAATATTGATTTTAGCTCCAATGCCGGTTTACTATGCAGTCATTTTGCGGCAAGGACGTTTCAGCCATTTTCCCTGCCCTCACTCAATGAGTTGGATAGACTGCTGCTTGAATGGAATAAATGGTCGGACGTCGCCAGACGGCGTGTCGGGCGAAACCAATTTTTTTGCGGGAAATTTGAATAAGGAATATTTGCTTTGCTGTAAAAACATAGAATTATCAAGAATTTGAATTACCAAAAATTCGAATTATCGCATATTTTGAATATTCCATGAATCCGAATAAATAATTTTCAATTCTAATTCAAAATAATTAATTTGAATCATCAAAATTCGTGCATTAAAAAATATGTGGGGTATTGCTAATGGAGTGACCCACGTACTAATTATTATAATTTTAAAAAGGTAATATCAATAATTACATATTAAGTTTTTATTGTCAAAAGGTCTGAAATCACTTCACAGTAAAACTGCTTCTGATGTTTATGACCTATTATTCATTGTACTCAAATCATAGAATGATCTTTGTATAATAAATAACAAGGCATCAAAAGGTATTACGTATATTTGAATATTAATAATTTGAAATATCAAAAGTTCATATAAATATTCGAATATATTTTTTTTTTATTCCGGATCACTGTAGTGAATAACACTACAGGAGGTTATTGTACCCCTCGCGTCGCTGGTGCGA
>JAUJYS010004856.1:0-11539 GCA_033995665.1 Melogona broelemanni | reverse complement strand
TGGGGAATCGAACCCTGGACCACCCGCTTAGTAGTCTATGAATGGCGAATATCGATTAACGAGATTGTTAAATAAAACATAAAATGATAGTCATGCCGAATAAAATGGTAATCATAATTATAAATGTATGTGAATGATATATATGTTATTTCACCAATCGATGAGGTGATTTTTGGTTGGTGGGAGGAGGGGGGGGGGGTGGCATTAGCTGTTCAGTTACCAAAAAAATTGGGGGGGGGGGGGGCCCCCAATTTTTTTGCTCCCTCTTCTCACCCACGAGGTCCCTCACCATCATAAACGTGATGTCCCACGGCCAGGCACGAACCTGGGTGGGCATCACAAAACTCGTGACGTATATCAAGAAGCTACAATCGCGGTCGTGAAACAACGGCTAGCTCCTTGAACCCCTCTGAACAATAAGGCCTGACCTTAATAATTTCAACAAATATTGCTCAAAAGAAAACTAATACACAATATCATTCTTATAAAACATGCTCATGTGATGTAACAGTTGCAATGACCGTTTTGAGCGTCCCATCACTAAAAAAATAACTTTTCATATTTGTTCCAAGGGTTGAGTGAATGTAGGAACAGCATGTTTGAGTTTTATTTAAGAATGTGGCTGGCAGAAACGTTTCAGAAAATAAATGATCGCATTTTTATTCCTCTCGGATTTACAAAGTCTGTAAAATCGCGCGACATTTTGGTTCAACATTAATTTCAGCGCAATTTTAGTCAGTCCAATTACGAAATACGTTAATGCGACTATATAATTCTATATTGCGGGCTCGTCTTTTGAGTGTCGGCCTTTCTCTGCTAGAGGGGGCTGAGAGCGTACACCTGTTTCTACCCTTTGCATCACCTTGAAAATACATTAACTTTTTTGCACTCAACGGGCTCGCGCGCGCGCAATCGCGCTTTGTCATGCCAAATTGGTGAATGTCACAATTTCGTATTCAGTCACGCCGAGTGCGCAGTAACCGTGTGCAAAGGGCCTGTAGAGGGGGGGGCCTTACCGTTTAGGCTTAACGGCGATAGGCCTAATGTGCAGCGCTGATACGCACTCGCTAGATTGCCAACCGTTCAGTATTGATAGGATCTTTGCAGAATTAACTGGAAATATCTCCTATTTAAATATATTATTTATTAACTTCGTAAAGAAGCTGTTAGATACAGTCCATGTTTTATTTGCGATTTTTTAAAAATTCTTTGTTGGCTATAAAGGGTATCTTTCATTTTATTTTTCCCCGTCATTTTTTCTTTTGTTCAATTTTCCGTATGCTTTAATGGGGGGAAACTTTTTGGAAACTTATTGTTTTGGCTGACTACCGCAGAGACGAATTCATGAAACATTAAACTAAATACATCAAATGCAGAATGTTGCGTTTATCAAAATTTGACCTTTTACAAATAAGTGACTTGTAAAAATCGTTCCCAGCATCTTGAACCGACCCTCTGCAATCTAAGCACATTCTTGTAAGCTAGTTTTTAGATTTTGAATTAATCGTATAGTAGTAATCAACAGCTTTTGCGCTAATCGCAATTTCACTTCCAAGAATGAATAATTTAAGTGCAATTGTTAGGTTTTATTTTTATTTTTGCTTTAGACTTTGTCAATATTCTTGTGACATTGTTTAAAACAATGTCACACTAAATAACTGTAGTTCCTTGGTATTTTGGTTTATCTGGCATGTCATTATTTGGTAATTCATAGTTATTTTTTCCACGAATTTATCCGTCGTTAAGTTTGTCTATGCTGTATACCGATTTTATGTAAAAAGAATCAGAATTTGCGTTCAGAAACAAAATCAATTTGAATCCGTGCGTCCCCAATTTCTGTTAGCTGGGTCAAAGCCATGTTCGAAATATTTCGTCAATAACGCAGCCATACTGAATTTCACGAAAATATCGAAAAATACACTATTGGTTTTGAATAGTGTGAATTGACTATTAAACGTGTTGATGGAATTATTTCCTTGTTTTCGCAGGTGTGCGACGATCACCGATGCCAAGACGGCGTGTTCACCATGGCCATGAACTACGTGGACCGCTTCCTGTCCGTGGTCAACATTCGCACCAGCCATTTCCAACTGCTGGGCGCCGTCTGCACTTTCCTGGCCTCCAAAATGAAGGACCCCAAACCCATCACGGCCGAGGTTCTCTGCAACTACTCGGCCAACTCCTTCACCCTGCAGGACGTCACGGTAAGTTGCGGACGACCCTCGTCTTGGCGCGTCGCGTCGCGTATTTTTGCGCGGGCTCGCGCATGCGCAGTCGGATTTCTTTCCTGGCGACTCTCGAGTCTGGGTGAACATTGAGATTCTCAATAATTATGGATATTAACCTAGAGGGTGGAATAACCGTTAAGGGGGATTCTTTATTCGTTAACGTTGAGATCCGCGAGCAAACATAAAAGAAAAAAAAGTATGGCGACGCTTTCGTTCGTGCGCTTCTGCGCCTTGTTTCCTGCATTTGATCGCTCAATTGCTTTGTTAGATGTTTTTTTTTAATTTTTTATTTTACGTCATCAAAAAATGGCGCGAAACAACCATACTTTTGAAGCGCGTATATTTTCTATAGGAGGAACTGTTTCTATGATTTTTAATTCTTTCATTATTTTAAAAATCCTTCATTAGATTAATTTTTAAAAAACTGGATTGAGTATTTTTGTATGTCGTGCGCCTACTTTATTTCCATCGACTTTGTTTTCAATTTTATTTTCCCTTTGTAAAAAATTGTATTTTTTATTTTTTTTAAATTTAAAATCTGAATATTTCTCCCACTGCTCCACCCCCTCCCCCCACTTCATCCTTATCACCTCTCTTCAACCCGACCAAAGCGTCACCCGCGTTTCGGTAAATGTTCAGAGTTGGCGATGCGTGTCCCGTGTAGAGAAGGTTTCTTTCGCCCTTGATTAGGCCTTTAAAAAGGCTTAGCTACTCGGTTAGGCCTATAAAAAGACTTAGCGTTCCCGGTTATAGGTTTGGAGCGAGTGGCGAACTCGGGACTTATTTTTTGCTTTCTTTCTGGACTTGAGGCTAATATCATCTCGCTCACTTAATAATATATTTAAATTTTACATTGTTTATATAGTGGGAGGGTAATTTGGTCACATTGTAAAATGAGCAAAAATTGGAAATTATACGCGATTAAACCTAACGGCATTAGAGTTTTGATTATGCAAGAATAAAATAAAATCGTCTATGTATATGAGCAGTTTTCTCCATAATTAAATGGACGGTTGTGTTTACAATTTTCAAAATTGTGTTTAGAATGGCAACCTTGCAGTTCAGTGCCTGTAATAGCTTCGGCCTGCAAAAAAAATGACTGAATTTCAGAGATACCCACAGTTTGCAAAATTGAATTTGTACCCACAGTATCTGTTAATATAACAATGGTCTTCATTATTTCGAACAGCATTTAAATTTTACAATTATGATCCCGGTGCATTGTTATTTTTTTTTCTAAGCAAATTAGCTTAGGGGTTGATCCTACAGCCTGGCTACACCAGCTGCCATTCTCCTTGCCTTCCCCTCACATATCGCCATAGCGACACGAGGGTGCAGTAAACCTGTAGTGATTAGCACTACGGTGATTAAAAAAAAAATACCTCGATTATGTTACTGCAAAAAACCAAATGTTAACTATATTATGAAATTTTAGTAGCGTTAAATTGAGAGAAAAATGAAACGTATGAAACGTATTCCAAAAACTTATTAAAATTTATTTTTCGTTTATATAATTTTTTTTTCCAAATCACCGTAGTGCACTAGGCACTACAGGATTACTGCACCCTCATATATCTATGGAGATGTGCGATGGGCAGTGAAGGGATTTTGAATGGCAGCTGGAATAGCCAGGCTGCAGGATCCACCCCTAATCTAATACATGCATGACTTGAAGAATAATTATCGAAGTTTATACTCGTAGCAGGCAAAGTGTATAAGCCTATAAACCGGGTAAACCTACGAGTAAATATAGCAAAGTAAGACAGTTCCTCAATTTCGATCTGATGACGACAATAGCTGAAAAACCACTTTACGAGACTGGTTTACCATTATATCCAATGTTTCAATTTACACGTGAAAACACGTGTTCTTCTCAAACACCCGTAATTCGACATCGCAATTCGCAAGTCGAACTTCAAAGTCAATTTACTGTTGGCGAATAGTGTTGGGCTGGTTCTATTCGGCGCGCGGCGTACACTTCGAAGAGAGGCTCCTGTGAAAGCGCTGTTAATTTATACTAGCCTTTTGTAGCATGTTGTGGCGACTAATTTTGGCTTAATTGGATGCCGGCCGGATGGATTCCCTCTTGCGCGATTCTCTCACCCGTAATCAATCCTAAAACCGCTAACTTGCACCTGCTCCCGTTTAAACGTTTATAAATAGGTTAAATATCGCGCAATTGCTCCCACCCTATCACGCCCGTTTAATCTGTGTATGGCTCGCTTTATGCGCTTGATCGCCGATGCGGAAAGCTGGCGCGGTTGATGTAATTATTTCCAAGTACGCACCGTGTGATCCGATCCGTATTGAGGTAGGGGAGGTAGGGGGGCTGGGTACTTGGTCAGTAGTGACTTTCGCTTAGGTAAGAGTTATAGTTGTGAAACGGGAGATTTTTTCGATGTTCGTGGATTTCAGGTGATGATGGCGGAGGTGACGGCCGGTCATGTGGCGGACGCGGGAGGGCCACGCCCCTCCGAAGAGGCAAAAAATAACGAGTGTATTTCTTGTATGACTAGTAATTTAATTTATGGTACCGTGCTGCAAGCATTGTTTACCTTTTTAAATCATAGTAAAAAATAAATCAAAATAACTGACCACCGACCCGTCGAGGTTTGAACCTGAAAATTGAGCTTTTTCCTTCTCAAGAACATTCACTGTACCTTATTTAAGGACATTTTAATGAATGCTCACGAGCATATCCATGAACATGTTCGACGTTGTAATTGATTAAAAACAAAAAGTGCAGAAGCACGGCGGAGTCTAAAAAAATAAGTTAAAACCCACCAATAAAATGCTCGGTGACTGCATGAGATCCGACAGGTACTGGGGTTCATTTGTGAATACTACGAAAATGCTATACGAAATGTTAATTCGAAGTTCTGTATCTAAATGAGGTCATTATTGTCATCACTGAAGTGAATATTACAACAGAAATTCCGTTCCCCTCTAAATCCCTTCGAAAGAGCATTGTAGGAGGAGGAGGAGGAGGCCACATTTTCACCAGTACCTCGGAATCGAACCCGGGATCGCTGCACACAAGGCGGATGCTCTACCACTGCGCAACGGCGACTGTACTATATTGTATCATATTTTTTTTAGAGAAATTAATTGCATCTTATTTTTAGAGAGGTGTGTGTGTGTGTGGGGGGGGGAGGTTATGACCAAACCGGAGCTGAATCCGACCCCACCACTGTGCACGTACAGTGAACTACGTGCCGACCGTGGTGGGGCCACCGTCGACACCAATGGAGTGAGCGAGCGAGCGAGAGAGAGAGATCGAGCCGAAGATTGGGGCGTGAGAATGGTTCGAGGAATGTTGACAGGAACGCCGGGGCGGGTGGTGCTGCTGCCGGTGGTGATGGTGGTGGTGGTAGTGGCGGCGGTGGCGACGGTACAAGTGGTGGTGGTGATGGTGGTTGTGCCGCTGGTTCAGGTGGATTTGGGTTGTGTGTGTGTGATGGTGGTCGGGGTTGGCTTTCTCCTCCTCCTCTCGCCTTTCTCCATTCATTTCTCGAAGGTCTCTGGCGTGTTGCGAGGGGATGGAGGTGGAGATTCTGGTTGATTTTCAGCCCCGCTAACCACCCCATTTCTCTCCTCAACATACTTTTTACCTTGTTGGAAGCGGACCACGTTCGAATATTGGAATGCGTACCTGTCCTAGCCCACGAAGCCGCACGTCCTGTCCGGTGGCGTTGGTAGCAGCTTTGGCGGGGTTATTGTCGAAATGAAGGGTCTTCGAAAATCGGTCGTCCCGATCGATTTCGTGACTTCAATAATCTGAAAGTTCCTTGGACTCTGAACAGTGTTATGGGGTCAACTGAAGGAAAAATTTCCAACTTTTTCCCTGGACGACTCAAAAGGGGTTTAAAAAGATTTCACCTTTTTTAAACCAAAACTATTATATGTATACTATTAGTTCCATTTTTTTTTATTTTATTTCTCCCAATCATTGTTCTGGCTATCATTACAGCATGTTGCTATGGCAATATGTGAAGGGAACATTTTCACCAGAATCACTGAATGCCTGGAGTCGAACTCGGAATCGCCGCGCTGCAGTCGGTTGCAATACCGATTGGGCTACGGCGATTCATACTTTTTCCTCTCTAAACTTACAATTAAATTTTCTCTTATTGTTGAACTGCGCTGCCGTTTTCTTCCACCAGGGCGCGCCCGTCTCGTTGGTTCGTTCTCGAGTGCGAATGCGTTGCTGTGGTCGCCGGTGCTAATTTAGTTGCTCGGTGCGCGGCGTCTTTAGTTTCCATAATATTACTTAAGAAGAAATATATTATAATGCGGCGGGGGACGTTGGCCGCCGTTCGCCACCCCCACCCCCTTTTCTCCCATTTTCTTCACAGAGGGGGGAATAACGGGGAGGATGCTCCTTGAGCCAAGGGAGAAGAATGTAATGTAGGTGGGATTGGGATGACCAGGCGAAAAAATACAAAAATTAGGGATACGTGTACGTGTTCTTTGTGCGAAATGGGACGGCGGAATGGCAATTGCATCTTTAGGTTTTATCATTATAGGGATTCGCGGGTTAACGGCTAACCGGACGATGAAAGTGGAATGGTGAACGCGCCCCCTTGTCGATTTATTATGCAACTCTCGGACAATGGAGAGAGGGGAGAGTCTACGTTTTTTGGAGGTGCCTGCTATTTTCTTTGTTGCGCGACAAAACACAGGTAGCCAATAATTGGTGGCTCGTAAGATAGTGTTGAAAATACGTGAAGATTTCTTATCTAAATGTGGCGTTATGCCAACGCACTGTTCCTCTCTTCGGAATAGAAGTCAAGTCGTGGGACCCGGGCCTTTATGATGACGGGTACACCGTACACCATGTACGAAACCTGCATGAGGTAAAATTACCAGATCGCCTTCTGTTACTTGAGAGACGAAATCTACAAAGTATTTGATGCGACATATGTGCGAGAAAATAATTAAGTTAGGTTTACAGGATTATTTCTCATTTGATCTCGGCGACTAGCCATTTTGTCTTTGCTTATCGCGATTAATATACGCTCGAGATTTAACAATGACGTTGTCGACCTACAAAAGTTTTCTATCTCTTTTTCATCATTATTATCAATGGTTAATCATCGATGGAAGAAGCATTATCAAACATAATCGTACATAATCGTATAAATGCGACGTTGGTACTGAATGATATTATTGTTAGTAGTAAAATGTAAAACTATCTTTCTTGCGGTAAACTTTAGCAAAGGAATAACTTTTTTTTTTCGTTGACTCATTTTTAATTTCATTCAATAGTGCTCATTTCATCATTCACTCAATAGTGCCATTTCAGTGAGAGCTACGTGACAACGAAACATAGGATAATAAGTATTTTTTTAAGCATTTCACGCGCTCGTTATCGCGTAACGCGTAAGCGCAGGATCGGCGATTAAATCGATAGCTCGATGTCAACACTCGACGAGCATTTCCGTCAACAACACCCACACACACACACACACACACTCCTCAGTTTTTCCAGGTACGACTGACAACAGTTGTCACACCTGGAGGGATTTCGTGGGAGCCCCCATTTTTTGGGAACTGTTTGTGTGTCTTGTTCTTTTATGGCGCCGATCGGTTATTACGTAGAGGCGTGGGTGATGGTGGTGGTGGTGGTAGTGGTGGTGGTGCAGACAAATATAAAAGCCGAATCCTGCCACCGCGAACACACAAGCCAATGACAACGTGCCTTCTCTCTCTCTCTCTGTCCATCTCCACCCCCTCCCCCTCAATCCCAACTAATATACTTGTATTTTATGCAAATAGGGTTGACTTTTGAGGCGTATTTATTTATTTGTGTTTGTGCGCGGCGCCGCGGGTTTTCGTGGAAGGGACCTCAGATCTATGACGGTCTATCCCTTGGGGGAAATTTGTTGCAGTCACCGTAACCGCATACCTACGGGTCCGACGCCTTTTCCAAACGCTGTAGCTGTATCTCCCACCCCTCCCCCCGGATTTTGTACGGTGGTTTCCAACCTATAGTTAGGCGCCTGGTAAGAAAACAACATCCATGTAAACACCAGCAAATATCTATGAAAACGTTTCCATTTCGTCGACCCTCGCAGATTTTTTTTATGTTTGGAGCAGATCTTAACCAAATTCTGATTACTGAGGGGATTTCAGATTCAAATTTCTACAAAGTTTTGGTAAATGCTGGTCTTAAATGTCGATTCAATTTTTATGGTTCAAACGCTATACTGTTTCTAATACTCACACTGAATTGCGAAATTGAATGCACGGGCCACACATAAAAAAAAAATAGTCTGGGTCGTGCTTGTTCCAAGGACAGAAGGCGCAGCCCTTCCCATGGCACATGTGGCCTCCCAATTTTTTGTTAAACAGCGTCAGGAAAAAAAAAACACCCTTTGTGAGCCATCGTGCATGTTCTATATATGCGAATTGAGTTCTTTTGTGGCTGCTGCGTGGGCGGATCGCAGTCGGGCCCCGGAGCTAATTGGATCGATTCCCGCGCCAAAGACACGTGTTGCTTGGGCTAGAGATGTACGCACGCGTAAGGATATTCTCCCCGGACCCTCGCCTGAACAACCCAACACACGTTTTTTGCTTTCCGATTCTAAAATTTCTACGTTAACTAATATCTAAAAAGGAAGTAGGTAGCCTTCGGTTGGACTAGCAGCTAGACTCTCGATCGAAGGGTAGCGTGTTCGAGCTAGCCCGTAATAAAGTTAACCCTGACGCCGCCCAAATTGCGAAGTGGTCTTAGGAGGATGCAGATCAGGAGCCAGCCCTACCCTCGTCAGAGCTCACCCTCCTCCCAAAAAAATAACCCGAGCTAGAATCTTGGTATTTTTTTTAACCCCTGGGGGCCCGCCTCACAGCATGCTGCCCACGCTACTCTGGATTTTCCAAGAAGTTGGTGACGTCATCAATGGCGAGCACATTTTCATTTTTGTAAAGCCGGCTGCTGCGAGCACCAAAAAATGTGTGATTTGGTTTTTCTATTAATGATTAAAAATAATCCAAAATTATCATGGAGAAGTTTTTGGTAAAAACCAAGTTATAAGACCTAAAAATCTGGTTAATAATGGGTAAGCAATGTTGACTTTAAAAAGCCCAAAATACGGCCCACTTGATGCACAAATGGGAATTTCGAATGCCTTTGAACTTAGGATGTTCGCAGTCCACGTGTACCGACGATGAGGATATTATCCTCTCATCACATAGGTCGATGTCGTCAGGTGGATGCGACACATATTAGTTCTCATGGTGGGTAAACAAGCTGGAAAGCTTTTGCAAAATCACGTGGCGAGTGGGTGGGTGTGAGATCGAATTGGTGACGTCACATAAACGAGGCACGCGGTGGCGCAGCGAACAATAATCTCGAACAATTTTCTTGATGAGCGGGTGAATCCAGCTGCTCCGGTTTTTGAAATCGTGCCAAGATAGGCGAGAAAATATTGCTGGCTTCATTTTTACACTAGTCCAAGTGAATTGAGCCGGTCTTGATGGGTGAGCAACCGCGTCATGGGTGGAATAGCAAGATTTCGTATACCGAAAATTCTAAATCCTAACCTTTTAAAATCCCCCTAGGAGGTTCGAACCTGTTTAGCGTAGGTTTGAACTGCTTTTTTTTTTTTTTTTTTTTCAAACCGAATCGTCCTGTTAAAACAATATTGATAATATATCAGTTTTTCCACAAATAAATGTGCAAATTTTTCCCACTGGAATAGTATTAAAATCCCGAAATATTTATTATGTGCGGTCGTCGTATGAAAGCCTGTGATTTGGGGATCCCGGGTTCGATTCCCAACTCTGTCTCTTTTTATTTTACCCCGGGGTACTGGTGAAATTTGAAATGTGCCCATAAATAATTACTAAAATATTTTGAGGGTTACAGTCATTGATTGTAAAAAAAAATAATGAACACTTAATATTTTTGTTTTCATTTGCTAATAATTTAATTTCTGGGCAACGTTTGGCTTGTCTCGAACAACCCAATGTTGGAAGTGTGTCGACCCTGAGCCTGGGTTCCAATCACCCTTTCTCCGCTGGAGGCGCTCGTGTGCTCTTGCGGGGGTGAATAATGACGCATTAAGAACTAGTATGTAAGAAGCCATTCCCCTCCAACCGACAATCTCATTCTCTTATTTCGGCTTTCAGTCCTCCGTTCCTCGTGAGCAAAGGGCGAGATCCCTCTGCGGAATCGTTGCATGATAATGCGGTCGATTTGCATAACACGACAGAATGCCGCGAAATTTTGTTGCGAAGAAAGTTTGGGGAGAGGCACACGTTCCGTTACATTCCATGTTACAGGGTGTCTGGTGAGTTTGTAGACGAGTTTGCCGTTAGCGTCTTGTGTGGGAGTGGGCGGTTGGCGTTCCTGGGAGGTATGACGCCCCCACTGTCTGGCCATTTTTTTTTTAGCCTGGCGCATGCGCAGTGAGTGGACGGTTGTTGCACATTCGTTGGTAGCGAAAGAGTTGAACGTTTGTGTTGGTGCCGCGAGAGGTCGTCGCTTTGACGGGTCTTCTCATTTCTTCTGTGAAAGTTCATTGTTCTGCCGGTCGCGATATAGGGGGCGCAGCGGTCGATTTTTTTTCTGTTCACTTCAGCAGTGTCGTTGCTATTTGCCAAGGAGAAGAATTTCGTGTGCGTGGGTGGTGCGATTGGGGCAACACTAATGAAATTTCGGGGAAAGGACCGCTGACCGCCACCTCTGATTACTACGCCCCCTAGTGTGGAAAATCGAGCGACTTTGGACTACTGAACGTAGAGACACCGCCTTCTTTTTTTACAAGCATTTTTATTGTCATAACGCGTCCAAGTGTATCCATTGAACTGGAAGAATGCTTCGAATCGCAGGGTTGAATTATTTAATTTGAAATTTTGTAGCACATGTTTGCTCTCGATTTTGCGTTGATCATTTTTAGCGATTTCAAATTGTTGAGCAAGTGTTAATAATTAAATCAAGCTGCAATTTCGGGTCCTTTTTTTAATGGACTGACTATAAACGTTCCACTTTCATGTCGACACTCTAAAAATACAATCGATTTTTTTAAGCGATTAAAAATCGTGAATTAAATTTGACAGAAACCTCGTTTTTTTCGCCTTCTCCAAGAATGTCAAAATTATAATTATTTTAAATTTAAAGACTCTTATAATTTATTGATAACGACTTTATTCGAATCAGTTGATCCTGGATCGAAGCTTGAAAACTGCGAATTTCTATATGAATTGGAACCATGAAGTTTTTTGTTGTTGGGGGGAAGGGGGGTGTAGAAGATTGATGCGATGCAAAGAGATGATTAATTTCATCTGCTCAAAAAGTAATCTCGAGA
>JAUJYS010004855.1:0-11539 GCA_033995665.1 Melogona broelemanni | reverse complement strand
GGACCGTAAGCTCACTGAGCCATCGGTTCGTACGCTTCCCAGCAGCGGGATTACAGGAACGCGCCACCGCTCCCAGCTCTATACTAGATACAGAATTTCCTGCAGTGATTTTCACTATAGTGAGAATTTCCCCAAACAAAAATGAAACATTTATTGTAAGGTCAAAATGCGTCCTCCAGGGACTTAGGAGGGTATCGGTGGCTTCTAGCGTTGGAGGAATTTTTAACCCCAAATACCCCCACCCTCCTCATTCAACACTGGCCACGCCTTTCTAAATTGAACGAATACCGGTTCACATCCTCTCAACTCACCCAAGACTGGGCCCCATCAAATTTGATTTTTTTTACTCCTTTTACTTTTTTTCCGTTTTCTCGTGTATGAGCTCTGATGGAACGGCGATTAAAGTTTCGGACTGATCGAAAATTGCGACAAGAATAATGGAATACCGCGCTGGTTCTCTTTCTTTCCGCCTTCATCGTCGCCCCCCTCCCCCGCTAACGTCTTGACGTTACTTCTTTGGGAGTTGGGAGTGAAGTTGGTGTGTTTGTGGGGTGATATTGGGGGTGGGTGGCTGGAGACCAACCACGAAAAAAGAAGATTCAACGCTTTTGTGACCGACCCAATCTGAAACTAACATCGGTATCACTTTGCTCTCACTACCACTACCACCACCATCACCATCACCCCATTTACTAACTAAGCAAACGGACTAAACCGGAAGTTGATCATATAGATGGGTCACGTGATTTCAAAGTGATTTTGAAATGGGCTTCTCTGCGGTTTTATTTTTTTCAATCCAGTGTGGCGTTTTTTTTGGAGGTTCGTTCATTTCTTTGAAATATGTGGTTTTTAGTTTTGTCCACGAGCTATTTCATTATTTTCCGTTTGCCCCATTATTGGTATCAGTCTGATAACTTGATAGTCCATCAACCAAATTGGTTTATTTTTTTTCATATCTTGAACCAATAAATTATAAGAAAACGGTGATCAAATTGAACGATATTCCACCCAAATGCAGCTAAGACCTTCCTTCTTGTTATGCCATCGTGTACACGTGCGACTGTGTGACATAATTATTTTAATTTTCCGCTCCAAAAAGGACTGCTTTGAATAATGTATTTTAAAATTTCCTGATCACAAATTCATCAGTTTTAAGCAGAAGTATCTTCAAACCACCCAGTACCCAGTGTTAATCAACAAATTCTACAAGAAATTATTAACTGTTATTTTATTTATTTTTTTAAACCTATATGTCAAATGACAGTGCGATCTTCTTTACTAAACGCCATTTTCGAACGCCAATATAAATTGCTGACGTCACACACAGGCGCATCTCTGCACCATGGCATTTACCATAAAAAACTTTTTGCGATCGCAGCGCCTTGCTGTGGTCAAGTAGAATAAAGTTAGGCAAATTTTGTTACAGTTGTCGTTTGTCCTTGACGGAGAAAGTCCGCCCCCAGGACTGGCCGGGATCCAAACCAACGAAAGCTGATTTATTTCTTTTCTTGTTTTGCTCTGCTCGATTACCCCCTCCGCTCCTTTTCTCCCCTCCACCCCCACAAACCATTCCGACGAGATGATTGAATTTTATTGTCCGGCGTGGGGTCAACACAGAGCTAGTGGGTTCCATCGTAGTGGACATCAGTGCGAGAGTGACCATCCCACCCCCATACTCGTCCTTAAACGACAAAAAAATATGAAAAATGGAGTTATTTTCGTGGTGATTATTTAGTTGTTGCTACTTACTTAAAATTATGAATGAGGGGGAGGAGTGAAACCCCACCCTCGGTCATTTGGATCGGTCCACAGTTCGCTCGGGTCATTCTCTTTTATCGTCGAGGGAAGAAAGCTAATGGAAGGAGATTGGGGTGGTGCGGGGGTGCGCCTTGAAATGAAATATGGCCACGTTTTGTTCGGCTGGTGTTTGGCGATCGCTGATTCGTTTTTAGAAAACGTTCCCCTCTCCCCATGGTGAACTCGTGTTGCTGCGTAGCGAGTGGGGGGGTGATTTCTATTGTTGACAAGTTTCGCTATTTTTTGTGCTTGGGGTTTTTACTGGCTGGTTAACGGAAGGAGTTTCAAAAACCATTTTTTTTTTTAGTTTATATAAAAAATAAGGAAGGAAGGAAGGATGGAAAGATGAATTGTACAGACCAAAATAGTTTGTGAGATTTAAGATAAGACAACTGTTTTTTTTTTGTGTTAGTTCTAGCAAAACTTATTGAGTAAAAACATGACCTAATAAAATGTTGGTCCTTAATTTTTTCTTTGCACAATCTCGATACTTAGGTAGGGATCTTTAACGTTAACCTGACATTGAAACTGAATGTGCGGGAGCACGCCGAGATGAATATCGAATAAATAACAAATACTTTGATTTGTTTTAAATGCCCGATCCTTTCTACCAATTTTCTACCAATGCATCTCTTATCTGGTATTAAAATAAATGAAAGTTTGTGTAGACCTGACAGCGTACAGGCACGAGTATCCAACTGCTTTATTTCCAATACGAAGGAAGGTACGAATTTATCTCGCACCAAAAATATTTATCTTTTCTTGGCCGGGAATCGACCCTGCAATCATGGTTGTATTAGCCCAACGTATTAAACTGCACACCGGCACACAAGGCAATTGTCAAGTCTCGTGCTGTTTGCGTAATTTTCGAATGTCCTCGAGTGTTTCTAATCGCCTTGGGTTTTTCTATTGCAGCCAATGCCAAACCGCTGACGTTCGACGAGGTGTACAACCAGTCCAGTCCGACCAACTGCACGGTGTACTGCGGCGGCATCACGCAGGGCCTCACAGAGGAGCTCATGCAAAAGACCTTCACCGCCTTCGGTCCCATCCAAGAAATTCGTGTCTTCAAGGATAAAGGCTACGCTTTTATCAGGTAAGGATGCTGGCGACATCAAAAGACGCGTCACCACAGCAACGTGTCTTTCTCCACCACCACCACCCATTTTCCCTCCCCCATGCAAACGCGTTTGGCATTTCTTTAATCAACACTGGCGTCGTCTAACCCTCTTGAGACCCGATATGTTCCTACCAAACCAATTTGCCCAGAGGTAACGGTTAACTAAGGCATAAATCATTAACGTTTTTAATTATCAGCATGGTTGTTTAGTATCGAATAATTCATGAAAAGGGCTTGAATACGCTGCCATTAAAAATATATATAATTAAACGGCAGTAAGAGTAAAGTAAGGTTTTAGGCGCCTGATTACCTTCAGATTTTTTCTATATGCACTTAACAGAGATTTTAAACTTCACTTTCGAATTAACAGACAAGAGAATCATAATTCTCACAGGTTTCCAAGATTATAAAATTTAAAACGAAAATTAAATTTGTAAAATTGGAAGAGGAAGTTAAGTTTGTAAACTCAGAATTTTGGTATAATTTAAAAAAATATAATTTTTATAAAATTTTCGTTTTATCCAACTGAGATTTTTAACTTTATTTTCGTGGTAGTGGTGGGTTCGTGGTAGTGGTGGTCTTTATCTGGATTCGTGGACACAGTTTTCATGTAACAAAATTTCAATCACTTCCGTGGTCTGAGTAATAAGACAGTGTCCGTCGTATTTTTTCCTCTCAGCGCGCCCATTTTTGCCGGCGTCAGTCGATCTCTTCGTGCGTCGGCTATGTTCAATCCGTCCGACCCCTCTCCACTCCCACCCCCTCCACCTTTTGACGCTTCCTTCTTCCCTCCCCCATCAGCACCACTACCACCACCACCTCCTCCTCCCCTTGGCCCTCCCGTAAAAAATTGATCTCGTTTTGAAAAGCATTTAGAGAGGCTTTTAAATGTTCTGATCCTATCATCGAGATACGCCTTCTAAATATTCAGCAGGCGACGGATTCCATTATTGCCCCGCGTCGCCAATAGATTCCTGAGCGTGGCGACAGCGAGGGCTGTCTGCAAAGGCCCGTGATAAAATATTCCGTACTTGGGCATTGATGAGCAGGGTTCATATCCAGCGTCGTCGTTGTGCAGTCCAGTCGGTATTGCAACTGACTGCTGTGCGGTCATTATTGTGATGGCCATCCTAGATTGTCAAAAAATAGTATATCTGTAAATATTGCAACCAACTGCGGCGCGTGCGGTCCCGGATTGGATTTCCGGCGAGGACTCGATCATTAGATCCCGATGCATTGGTGAAAATGTGCCCCATTCATAAAATGTTTTCTCGAGGGGATTAGAGGGGCACATAAGGCACACTACAGTACGGTGATGACGATACTCGATTGTCAAAAAAAATAGTTACAACATTCACTATGTGTGCGGCGATCCTTTTTCATTATTCGATTTCGAGGCACTTGCTAAATGTGCCCTCTTTACATGCTGTTTCGAGTCGATTAAAGGGGTACATAATCTCCTGTGGTGTTATTCACTGTAGTGGAAAATAAAATAAAATTAGTGTATCTTTTAAATTCATGAACTAGACCAAAGTAGTTTGGTCAGGAAGAGTTATATCTGAAGGGCTAAACTTGTTTGAAAAAAATTAATTAGATCCATTCACCATTATGGTTGAGTATACTCTGGTTGTCAATAGCCGATTAACAGACGCTGAAAAATATTCCTTGTCCTGCACTTTTCGAATTTCCCACGCCGCCATCACTGCCTCGCCATCATTCAAGTCCACCCTCCCGCCCCCCTTTTCCCCAGTCACCGCCACACACAAAATGCCATCGCATATCTGGGAAGCATTGTTGGTTGTGTGCTCCGCTGCAACCGGCCTCTCTCTATCGGTTATTATGCCGAGGTGCTGATGGTTGAAGAGTAGTAGGTGGTGGTGGTGGTGGTTGGGATGCGAATGAGGGGGGAGAGGGGTGTCGATAGGGCTCTGCATAATATCCAAAAAGTCGCGATTGTTCGATCATTGTGTCGAAGCGCGCGCCGCCACTATCATCATGCCCGGGATATATGGAGTAGGTTCGACCGCACATACAGAAAAGCAGTGGCCAAGCTCTCACTGAGATCGCATCTGTGTGTGTGCTCTTTTTCCTGTACAAACTCTTAGAGCCTCCTGAGTGCTCGTGTTTAAACACAGTCTCCTCGAAACAGTCGTCGTATGGAATCACGTGGGATGAAAATGTCGTCACTAGAAGATACACGCCATCTTTGTCATATTAGCGCTGGTACGATGCTTGTGATGCCTAGTGTCGTATACGATTTGCTCTCCGAGTTTCATCCGGAGAGCTGATATCGATGTTTGTTCGATTAGGAATTTTAAGGTAGATAGAAACAGAAGCTAAAAGACTAAGTTTATGCTATCTTTTAATTTTTATAGCCTAGTCGGTAGTCCTGTCGGTTAAAGTAGGGAGGTTTCGGGTTCTATTCCCATCGCTGGCTTTCATTTATTCATTCCCAGGGTACTGGCGAAAATGCGCCCGTCGAACATTGGTTAAGCGACGCGAAGGGTACAAAATATTCTGTAGCGATGTTCATTAGTGACTCAACAATATCTTAACTTTCTAGATCAGGATGATACTCGTATATCGTGGCTATATTTATTTTACATCATATCCACTATTATACGCGAGTATTACAAAAAAAATATTTCGTTGGTTTTGTTCTCTGTTCGGATCTCAGGTTCATGGGTTCGAATCCGAACCAAACCCTTCTCGTCGGGTTTTTCAAGACTCATCCGAAAGGAAGCTTCAGGCTTTGAGATCCCGGTATTAAAAAAATATATTTTAAAGTGCCTCTATTATTTTCTTAAAAAAATTTGCGAGGGTATAGTTGGGGTGGTGGGGGTGGATATTTCGAACAATATCGGATATTATTCGCGTGTCATATTTTTTTGGTGTGGGGTATTGGGGTATCGGCTGGGGGTGGCTGTGAGGTGGTTTTCAAGCGCGTGGCGAAGTAATCCCGCGTGTCGCGGATCCCAATTACAAGCTGCCAAAATTGCGCTTCCCCCCATTTTTCATTGACGTCACCGGGCGGCAGAGCACGTGCGCGACGACGACGCCACGCCATTGGCTGCTTGGTGTACCACGCGCACATGCACGCGCGCGCGCCACGCACCACGCGAATATCAATGCGGGCCCGTTGGGAAATCTTTTGATCTTCGCTAATTGGCCTCCCCGCCCGTAAGCGTGTGTGTATATGTGCGTTCGCTCTCGTAGTTCTGGTACCGGGTTTCGAACGCAGCCATCATTTTTTAGCGGGAAGACTATATTCCTTTTTCCCCCCACTCTGTCTTTCTCTCGTTGAACATCGTGTCGCTTGTAGGTTCGCTATCCGATATATAGAAGAAGAAAAAAAATTGTCTTGTTGGGGGGGAATGGGGGAGAGAGGGGAGGGGTGGAAATCAGTCGGGGAATACTGTGAACGAACTAGCACCACCACTACACATACTGAATATGCAAAACTTTTTTTTTTTGCCTGTTTTAGAAGTTGTGTTAGGGAGAAATTTGTTCATATTGTCGTAGCTAGCGAGGCGAAAATATCTCGATATTTAATTTAGTTTTTGTATTTTTAAATATGGGGGATGATGAAGTGGGGATGTTGTTGCTGATCTATGATTTAATTAGGCGTTATTATTTTGCGGGGAGCTGGGTGATTGGTGAGAAGTAAGGTGTATGACGAATCATTGGTGGCGATGACGTATTTGTGTTAGGTTGCTTATGCAATTTTACCGAGTCCACGGTGTGCGATTTTCATATTCACCAGGTGGTCTTAGTTCGTTCGATGCTCTTAGGAGCTATAGTCCAAAAACTATCGATATTACCATCTTCATAGTCTTGCCGCATTTAGTTTTTCAGTAGTCCAGAAACGTATACCGTACGATAGTTGGTCAATTCTCGATGCACTGTTAGGAGTTAGTCCAACAATTATCGATATTACTATCGATAGTTATCAGTCGGTCTTTCCTTATTAGGTCTTTCTGTAGGCTATGAGCATTTTTGATAGTGGCGCTCTATTCTGCGATTCTCGACGCTAGGAGATATAGGAGACATTATCTATCTAACATCGATAGTTCTCAGTCAAAAGAGCCGACAGATTCTGAAGAACCCCACCAGAGGGGAACTCCTTTATCTGTCATTTGCAGATGGGGCTATGCAATTTTTTGTTTTCCTGTATCCGTCTCATCCTTTTCTACGTCCCCATCTTCATCCCAGGTGAGCTCTTGTTTTTCGTCATCCTCTGCTCGCTCCGAGCAACAAATCGCATATTTTTTATTTGTTGCCCAGACAGTCGAAAATCCGAAATCGCGTTCTAGCCAGATCGGAAAAACCGGTGTCGGCCGCGACCGAAATGTGCGATCGTGGCGCCACCTAGCATGACACGCGCGCGATCTTCACCTGTGCTGAGATGTGACGGGCTAGGGAGAGGAACTAATATTTTTCTGAGAGATACGATTGATGCTACGAGAACTGACATTTAAATTCCATAACATAACTGGTGAATTGTCAAACTTTCTTGGCCCAAACTCTTAACGACTTCAAATGCCAAAAATTAAGGATTGCGCTTGTAGTTTGACTGTCCTAGGTTCGATTCCCGTCAAGAGTACTTAGATTATTCGATCCTTGGGTTCTGCTGAGGTGAGCACAAAAAAGTGCAACAAAATGCTCGCAAATTAAAAATTAATATTGCGACTTTCAGTGAATTATACTTGAATTTTTATCTCGATTTTCTGTGAATATTGAGATTTTTTCTTCAAAACGTGTTTTGCACGATGTGGGTTAATCTCCTATGAATAGCGTCTATTTTCACCGTGTTGGTTTCTTGACCGTGAACGCGTGTTTTATTTAATGGCGATGAAACCGTGCATTAAAGTACCGTATGTGTAATGCGGTCCAGCACCGGGGGGAGCTTTTCTAACTCCATTAGTTTACAATACGTTTGATATGTCACTATGTTTCCCGACCTCGAACGTGTGAATACCCGAACACTTTGAATAATTTTCAAATCGCTTTAAAAAAAAAAACCTTCGCACGTGCCGTATAGCTTGAAATTAAATTATATTTTTAATTATTTGCTACTCAAGTTGCTATACAGTTATTGCAAATCCAATATTTTCAAGAAAAAATAAAGATTGTACTAGACGAATTAAATTACATTGTGCATAAAATGGTTTCATATATCCATAAACTAGACAAGTTTATGAACTCTCCAAAAAGGCCAAAGATGTATTGATTATTCTTGGCTAGACGTACGATTATCCAATGAAACCTTAACTCTTCCCAAAAATAATGGCTTTAATGCTGCAGTCTAAATTTCATCTCTTGTTCGGTCTACGCGTAATCCAGTAAACGTGTTAAAAGGGTTTCCGCGAACCATTACACGAAATTCTCCCTGGCAAAGTTCGTTTCGGTATACGATTTTCTGAGGATACTCGAAGGGGTTGTTGCTGCTGCTACCGCTTCTTCTCTAATCAAAATGCTTTCTCACCTTTACTTAACTTCTTAGCCACTTGAACCCGCAGCCTTGTTTATTTTTCTACTGGGGTGGGAGGGGGGGGCTAGGAGGTGGTGGTGGGGGAGGGGGGTGGAGGAACGAATGTATGTGGCGCCCTCTGGGGACGCAAATCAGCGCGCGCCGCTGAAGCTCGTGTCCTAATGAACGACTAGGCCAATTAAGATTAATTACGCCCCGGGCAAAAAATCTAAGACGATGACGCCTACGCTCACTTTGACGACGTGGGTAAGTGTATGAAAGTTTTGCCTGAAGAAAATTGATTTGAAAACATCGTTCCTAAATTTTAAATAATATATAAAAATAAATATTACTCCAGATAGATTATTCCAGAAATTCATTGATTTTTAGAATGAGGCTAATTTGTCTGTAAAAAAGCGTTTTTAGAAGGTCATTAAGATAATAAACAAATAAAGTGTTTATTTGTGGGAATGATTCAAATCTGTATAAAAAAAATTTCGAACCGACGAATCTGCCTTTGGATATAGACATACTTCTGTAACCGACTAATTAAATGTATCTTCAACTATTTCACTGATTTTTTTAATATATTTTATTCAATCAACTATGTAAACATATCAAGATATAAGCGACAAAAGCAAAAATTATTTTTTAATGTTATAGTATAAAATTTATTATTTTTATTTAATTAGTTAATTTAAATTTTGTAGAATCTCTTTACGATCCAATTAAAAATATTGAAATTTTCAATGCGCCCTGGGCGGTGGCCCCATTTGCCGCCCTTCCATCCTCCCCAACACCAAAAACGAAGGCGCTGATGATTTAGCGATGTCTGTGCACGATCGCGCCGTTGCTTCTGATTAGCTTTCATCGGATTTTCGTTGCGCGGCCCCGCCTGTGTTTAAGGATGCACTTAGCCTTATGTCAACACTTTGCCTTTTGGTGCGCCCGCCGCCCCTCCTCCTCCTCCTCCTTCTCCTTCCTCCACCCCTCAGTCTCACACATGTCGTTGCCATTTAGGCGTGCTGCTAAACGCGAGACTTTCTATTTACATAGATTCTCAATCCGACTCCTTTCTTCACCTACCGACCAACCGTTTTCCGTTGGAATATCACGGCTCACCAAATGGGTGAGGGAAATTAATGCCGTCTGATAGAGAAAATCTGTTCGACTGGGGTTGGCAACACTGTCGTGTGGGTTTTTTTTTCGCCACTATATTGTTGATCACGATCGGAGTTTTCTATTGGCTAATTACTGTTCTTAATTACTGATTGCAGTTGGGATTTCAACCGGCTGCGGTGCGGCGGTGGTCCCGGGTTCGATTCCCGGCGCGGGCTCTCGCTTGCAGAGTATTCTGTGTTCGACATAAAACGTGGCCCTTATACATAGCCTTAGCAACCCGAGTGGTATAGAATATCCTGTAGTGATCACCTAAAGCGAAGGGTTTTTCCCATTTAAAAAATCACAATCTTAAAGAAAGCGAATTGTCAGTTGCGTTAAATAAGGTTTTAGGGTATATAGGAATCCAGGTCAGTGCTGGATTAAAATTTGAAGCTCATTCCAGACTCTACAATTCAGTTGCTGTAATCACGACGTACTTTTTTAATCGTGAAGTTGGTTAATCCTCGATATACAGTATTTATAACGGTATCATGTACGTACCATTGGCTAGCCTGGGGTACTGGCGTCACCCCTGAGCTTCCATTAGGGAATCCCGAGCTTAGGGGTGAATCCTGCAGCCTGGCTATTCTAGCTGCCATTCCCTGCCCCTCGCATATCTCCATAAAGACACGAGGGTGCAGTAATCCTGTAATGCACTAAGCACTACGGTGATTTAAAAAAAAAATATATGGCATGTGGCAGCACCTTCTCTTGGCACTGTGTTCCTGTACCAAGTTGTTGCTATTGAATTTTTTCCTCTCTCCAGACACCTTTCTTTTTAGCTGGGTTTGTGGGGGTGGCGGGATGGTGGAAGGGGGAGGGGAAGGGGGTAGAGAGGAGGTGTATTACTGGTGTTGGTGCGTGTGCGGCGTCTCTGGCTGGCTTAGCGTCGTTATTTCGGCGGAGTGAAGTGTCATCCTCGCTCTTTTTATTCCTCCACTCAGATGTCAGACTCTGCCTCTCGGCACAATGCCCCGATTGACTTTGCCTCGTCCCTTTCACGCGCATGCGCAACACGTCGAGTCTACCCTCGATTCCTAGGACCTCAGACACCCAATCGGAGTCGAGCAATTTTTTCCCCTTCTAAATATTATCTAATAAAATTACCTTCGAACAATTACTCTTTGCGTTGCACTAACAGATGAACTCATTCAAAAGGTCATACTCATCAGCTTTCTTGCGTACAATCAATTGTGTAACCTTACCGACTAAAGTTTCCAACGCGTTTTGAAACTCTGAGCGGAAATCGAATGTGAAAGTTACATCACAGATTACAATACAGCCTTGGTACAGGCAATGGATAACCACCTCTGTTTACTGCTAAGAAAACTCCGGAAACTCTGGCTCCCTGAATCACCTGGTGTCGGAGGGATTAAAGGTCGTGGTCCGGAGAAGACGCGTGGGACACAACATATTCCATATCTCCGAGTAGACTCTATCGTTGTGTTGATCGTGTCTTTAAACTTCCTTCGTTTTATTCCATATCTGTTGGTTGGAATGACTATCATGACGTCCAATCTTAATTCATAATTTTATTGACATTTTAATACCAACCCAGGATCTCCGGAGTAAAAATCCACGTGAGATCTCTCCACTCTTGTCACATCTTTTTTTTTTCTCCTCCTCCACCCCACCTTCTTTTTGCTAGCTGAGCGGAGAACCTCCCTGTATCTTCGATTCGCCCATAGACCTCAGTCTAACGTCGACATCAACCGAGAGCTGATGAATAATATTTGAGCTCTTCGAGCATCAGCGCGCGATGATCCACTCGCACTTCATCCTCCTCCCCACCACCCCACCTTCCTTTATCCCCACCCCCCAAACCAACCCCCCCTCTCTTTCCATTTAAACACCCCATACCCACCGTTTTTTTTTTCTCTCTTCACTCCAGCCGTTGTCTTTACCACTCTCGCAGACGCCCTATATTTAACTCTCGTTTTTTGTTTGCATGTTGTTGATGGTGAAATAGATTTCACGCCATTTCCACCGTC
>JAUJYS010004854.1:0-11540 GCA_033995665.1 Melogona broelemanni | reverse complement strand
CGTCTCTTTCCCGGCGCTGCACCGGACCTCGTCCCTCTCGTTTTGTATTGTAGACGTCCTAACCCCCTATTAATTACAGGACAGACTGGGTGTGAAGACGACTGAGTTAGCGAGACTCGAAGCACAAAGCAAAAAAATTAGAATATATCTTCGCAAAATATAACACAAAGTCGTTATGCGAACGAAATAAATCCTTATCCTATGTCAATGCTCGATCACATTAAATGTTTATAACTGCTACTTGCATTCTCTTGCATTCATAACGTGTTTCTCGCCATTTCAGGCGATCATCAGCAGAGCTATGAAAAAGTACATTTGATATTTAAAAAAAAGTATGTTTGCAAAACAGCTGAAAAGCAATAAGTTTGTTGATTATTTATTGAAAATCCATACAACTTAGGGCACATATCCAAAGATGCGATAATGGTTGCTTATCTATAAGATAAAAAGCTGCGAAAAATAATGTATCTGATAATTCGTATGCACAATGTGTAAGCGTATGTAATGACTTATGTATGAGTAATGTTCAATTGATTGATAACTCATAAATTTGCTGACTCAGCTTGCATGCTAGAAGTCAATGAATTTGCTAAGTTGTCAGCGATATCTGATCGAACTGCTTGAAAAAAAACGTTTGTTTTCGAGTGTTCGAGGTCACAAAGCGGGAATACATAATGGCAAAACAAACGTCATGTGCATAAGTAATGAGGTTGGTGACACGTAATGCTGCATAGCTAATTAAGTATTGAGCTGTCACTGTCACGTTCGCAGTCAGGATACGCAATCTCAATTTTGCTCAACTCTGCTTAATCAATAAATGAAACGAGCTTGTGCACATTTGCTTGCAGACATGTGACTGTTTATACCGAAAGCGATACCATAGCCATAATGATGTCATTTACATGTACATTTATATGCGATTGTTACAGATCGTTTCTGAGACACAACGATAGTATAATTTCTATGGTATAATCTTAGCGAAAAAGAAAAATGTCGTATCAATTATTTGTTCTTCTCATGGACAATGTGTATAATTTTGCTGCTTGGTTATCATAATAAATGCCTCGCGTCGCTTCTAAGCATATGCATGCATTGTTGCTTGCAAAATGGTGTATGACTTCATTTTCATATTCTTGTGCAGACCTCGGAAATATAATGTTGACGTTTACATGCAAAAACGTTGATCTGACCAGACCTCGCAACCCCTATTTACGGCGTATACCGACAATTATTTAGAAATGCGTAAATATGTAGCAGTGTATTAAATTAATTATTTGTATCAACAAATTACCCCTGGCTCAGACGTGACACAGAATGTGTCATAGCTATCGTCTGTAACTTACCTATAGTATTTCATAAACTATTTATAAATCTTCAAAGAAACCCATGTAAAATAATACGGTTTAAGAGTGAAAGAAAATGCATACGAATGTATGCATTTATAAGAAGCACACGGTTTCAGACATTAAATGGACTGGTAGGTATTTGACAAAGATTGGACATTGGCAAAAACTTGATGTCCAGGATATTGTAGATATTAAATATTTATCACACGAACTATCGGAATACCATGTTTAGATATGCGTCAACCAACACAGCATAATAGAGGTATACATAGTAGAATGTAGTGTATTCAAAACAATGTAGTAGTGTTGACAGTGACAGTTGCTATCATCATTATCAGATGTAGCTATCAAATTGCCAGTGTGTTTTCATTTGAAGCACAATGACGTTTTGTTTAATAAATTACAGAATTGCTTTTGCTGGTTTTAGAGGGTGATTAGCAAGTAAAAAAATTGCGTTCTAATTTTGATATCTGCTTATATCCACATCTACATTATCGTATTGGAACTACACAAACAAATTGCAAACTAGTTTATATTTTGCGATTACCATTTTAGAAAAACTTACTATGAAATAGAGATGAACATTTATTGACAGTTAATCTGGGGTTTGCATGATATCTTCTTTCTTCGATTGTTGTTCGTATTTCAATAACTGTTTGAAAGATTTGCCTGTTAACCAGAAATAAGGTTAAAATACAATATTCATTTTATTTTTGTTCAACTCGTTCCATTTATTGAGATATAAGGTGATCGCAAAAGACGCGCTTTCATTTATAGCTATTTCGAGAAGTTTTTGACAGCACAAGATAACGCCAAACCTCCGCCTTGGGAGAATAAAAGTTGCCCTTATGCAAGAGTTTTATAACGCATAATCACCATATACTGTATATTGCTGAATTTGATGAACTCACTTTCTGGGTGTAATGCCATGCTGGTATCGAGCATGCAAATTGCGCGTCCCTAACGTAAAAATGCGATTCATGATTTCGCTTCATTATTCGCGTTCCGCGTCTCTTGGTCCGTTGATTGATTACCGACAATTTGAATACGCAAACCTATGATTTTGCTCTTTACGTACTGCTAGCGCTAAACCACATTCAAAATATTAATTTTTGCAATTTGTTTCCACGCACGATTCTCCCCCCATTGCATGTATGTACAGTATTTGCCAGCGTATAGTGAATGAGTGTATGTGTGGGTGTGCCAACTGCACAATTCCACCCCTATATTATTTTCGTGTGGCAAAACAATTTTGACCTTTAATGCCTATAACTATATAGCGGGGCACTGCAGCTGTGCATTGCGGGTGGCGAAGCCCTGAGCTTGTTTAGCCTACATCTGTGATGAGCACTGCGAAATGGGTCTAACCATGTGTTGGATCGTACAGGTACGCTGCCAAATCACAAACCCTGATGTGCAATTACGAATATCTCGATAATTATTAGACGTAGCTTTATAATTTCCTTAACATATGGTACTATAAACAAAATTTGCTTACATCCCAGTCTGAAAATAAGCAAAAAAAGTATTTTCGTGAATTTTAGGGGAAAAAAGTATTATTCAAATTATTCAGACACTCAGTTCTTTTAAATGTTTAACAAGCACTTAAGTTATGCTCCATTTGTCGTTCAAATTACTACAGCTTTATGTAAGAAATAAAATTTGTTCTGACAAATGAATAACTAATGCAAACTTGTTTTTTACCAAAGTGTCAGGCAACATAGGCTATATTTCCACAATTTCAGTAATTTTTAGGAAGCACCCATTGTTTTTGTTATTAATTTATTAGAGCGCATAATTTATTAGAAAGAAATTATCCGTATTTGATAACACTTAAAGCCAATTTTGAACCATCATTATTATTTAAACAGAAGTCATAGAACAGCATTAAGTGCTGGACGAAGATAGGAAGGTCCCAATCAAGAAAGCGCAAAACATACTGTGTTTCCCCTCTAAAGTTGGTAGAGGCGTAACCCGCAGTGCACCTTTACCCTAAACATATGCATTTGCGAAACCCGCAGTGCACCATTACCCCTAACATTGGCATAAGCGAAACCCGCAGTACACTCTACTTCATCAACGCTTACGTGCGTAGGCATCAACGGGGCCCAAACTGGCTAATACGTTTGTCTGGCCGGTTCGCATTGATAGTGGTGAGGCAATCGGTAATTAGACAAAAAAATGTCCTTTTGTCTGATCCTGAGGCGCTGCATTTTTAATTTCGCTTCTGTTTTATGGGCGTTTCGTGCCAACTCGCAATATATTTTTTTTTCCATCTTTCACACACGTGCATAGCTCAAGCGCGTCTCACTCAGACGTGGGGAGAGACACTATTCACCAATCAATAATTGTACGTCGGCTGTCTTGCCAGTCACGTAGGACAATAAAGTAGGACCTGCAAGCGGTCCAACATTTTTTATTATTATTAGGGGAACATCGTGTTGCCAATTACCTATTATAGCTGGACCACTCCAAAAATAATGCCGAAAACTAATTTCTTAGTTTATCTTTATGCCTGATTTTTGTTACAGCTGATTAATTCTTCTTTCCACTTCAACAATTTTTTTTCCCAAAATCTCCGTCCATTTCAAATGTCGTGAGCCACCTCGGAACGAAACCATGTATGCCATCACGGTCAAAATCTGGACCGACACGTCGATGGAGCCATTGTTTCGCAGCTATGCTCGAGTGATAAGGGATTGATCATACTATAACTTTGCTCCACGAAAATAATGCTCCACAAAAAAAAAGTAGTCCAAATGGTAAAGGACACTGAATGTGTTGCTTTTTCATAGCAATGCATGACCAAATGTCAGTCGACAAGTAGATTAGGACTAATTGGATGAAAAATGCAGTCCACCCACCTTATAGCCCTGATCTGGCACATTTAAAGTTCCATTTATTAAGTAAACTGACGAATTATATTCGTGAAACAAGGTTTTAAAATTGTGGAGTATTATTTTTGGACTGATGTAAATATTATATATAGCGCAACATGGCCGACAGACACTGTAAGGAGCATTCGTTTTCGTAGGCAAACTGGTTGCAATTCTACAGCTTCGCGCATAGACTCATAGCAACCAGTGTTTTTTAATATAAGCTACTGTCACTCTAACAGAGAATAGCGCTGATGTTTCATCAGTAGAAACACCGAAAGGGTGACAACTGGCACCTCAGGAATGTATTATCAACTCATATGGAATCCCATTGACATCATAATAAGATCGTGTAGTGACATCGTTTCGTTAGGAGCCACTGGCGTTTCACAATTTTCCGTCATAGTTCATTTGAAAATATCGCCAAATTGGACATGGTAATGATGATGTCACAATATTTTCTTTAAAAATTTGGTAAAATTGACAAAATAATTGTGCAAGCAATAAACCACCAGTGAAAAATAATTACAGAAGCGAATTATATAGAAGAGTACACTCTGGTTGGTTAAAAATTTTAATTGATTTTCGCTAACTCTAATCCACATAGATTCTATGCGCCGGTTGATCCTGTCCCGGTTGTAAGCAAATATTAGAAATACGCGTACTTGCATAATAAACTATTATGATAAACACGTTCATATTTAACTCGATTGAGCGCCCAGTGTTGCTCACACGGACGGAATACGATATGCCATTGTTCACAATTATGCAAAATCGATCGCACTGTGAATAAGCCTAAGCACGCGTGTTCTCCGTTAATGCTCACGTCCCTTCCCCCTCTCTCTATCTCTGTTCCCCAGTATCGATAATGCAGCAAAAAAGTGCACTAGTGTGAAGACAGCATGTTGGCAAGTGTCAGAGGGAGTTGCTGGTTACGCCGGCAAATACGGGAGCTGGCCCTCTGGCACTAACTTTCGACCGGGCTTAATTAAAAATGCATAGCATAATAAATGATCGCATTCGAACGAAGCTCCGGCTTGGTACGACCGTATTGTGAATGAACTCTTCTCGCGCATGAAAGGAATAAATAATTCTGTGTGTAAATCGTCTTGGAATAGGCAGGATTCGGTCCGTAAAAAAAGAAGCAAGTATGCACTAAATTGGATTTAGCTCGCAAATTCACATTGTAACGTGCATTTGAAAAAAAAAAATTGATTACTTTTTAATAGCTTGCATTTAATTTACCTGGTTACATCTTTGGCACGTGTTCGAGTAGATACCGAACTGCATCAGAACCCAAAAAGATAGATTGGATTACAAAACTGGATTCTTTTTCCAATTTCCCTCGTGCCTAACCCATTTTGAACAAACAAACGTTTCTCAATGTTCATCATTTAAGATAGTACGACATGAATATTTTGTAATTCGTTGCACATCAACACGTTTCCAAAGAACAATGCTAGTTATTTTCTCCAATTTCATTCTGAACAGGTGATGGGGAAACGATCTTTAACAATTGATTCAGTTCTGTTACATGGCAGTGTCTGTTTAATGCATATCCCATTGTTGCACCTTTGTGCATACTGAATAAAGGGAACCTATCCACAAAATTTTAAAAATTTATGCAGACAGGAGATATAAGGAATTTTTTTTGTAGCTGGTTTCTGTAACCGTATTGGTCATACACCATTTAAGCTGTTTTCGATGCGCATCTCCTCCCATACACACGACAATTTATTATAATGGAGCGAAATTTTTGACCCACTTCACCCTTGAAAATGCCTGCCAGCTCCCCACTATTATTTTCGGAACAACAAAACGCCGGGGCCTATTGGCATCGGCTCCTCAGACCCTCTTCACTTTAGTCAGCGCAAAAATATCTTCAGATAGATAGATCAAAACACAATTGTTGGTAGGAGACCGATCCCGGGGTACAATCGAGAAGGTGAACTTCTTCCACCCAGATTATTTAGATAGTTGGAACATTAAATAGTCGCTCCGTTTAACTACGTATAAGTGTTAAAAATGACACATTTATTTACTTGTTATTTATTATACTCAAATAATAAAAATGATATTTGTATAATATGAGTTATAATCCTCGATAAACATCAGAAGCAGATTTACAGTAGTCTACTGTGAAGTGATTTGACCATTTATTTACTCGAGCCAAAAACGTGCTTCGATTCGTGACAACTATTAACAGCTAGATTATACCTCAAAATCGACTGATTTTTTCCTTCAACAGACAGAAAACTTTAATGCGAAGTCTTCAGTGTGTCAGTTTCAACAGAGTTCACTTTCAACTGCCTTGAAAATTGCTTTGCTACGTTATATTGCTCAGCCTCTTTATTAAAACCTTAGCAAGCGATTTATATTACTTTTTAAGAATTGAAGGAAAACTTTTCCATGAAGAAATGCTATTTATGATAGCATGTTTGTGTAATTTATTAAATGAATATGCTAATAAAACTAAACTAACTATTTCACAAATAAATTGTGCGAATTTTATTATTATTTATTATTATTAACTATTTCACGCTGCATCCGTTAAAGTACTGTATACAATAAATTAACACGATTATGCCTAATTTATTTATTCTTGGAATGGGTGCGCACTACTCGACGTTAGTTTTATAACCCCAATGTTGGCGGCGCAGATCTCAGGAGGGTTTATGTAGCCTGCTCGCAATGCAACTCCAGTCCGTGGACTGTATTGACCCAAGTTCTGCACGCACGCCAAAAGATAAAGGCGAACTATACGGTATCAACAACACATACAGAATACACACACAACTTGAGCTCGCGCAAATACACGTATATACCCACACGCACAATTGCACGCGTCTATGCCTGCCTACATTTACGAGATTGTTTCTCTAACCACTATAATAACAGAAAATTTTAAAAGCGAGCAAAATTATCTCGATAAATGCAACAACAGCGCGGGGCTGTTGCGCCATGCAGCCAGCGCCAGACCGCTTGTTATAGGTGTTGTTTTCGGAGAAACCGTTATTATGCGATGCTGCGGATCGCTTTTCGCCCATTTTGAGTGAGTGCCTCGTGTATGTAGGTGGTTGGGAGTTGGGGCCACGTTTTTGCCTCCCTATCGGAACATACACACACCAGCCAACCACCGAGATCGTATTGTCGAACGCGTCGAACTTAAAAGCCCGTCCGATTAGCGAGCCGCCGAAAAATCGTTTAGTTTGCACCACTTATCGAAATGTCAATAATTGAGTTGCGCCTATAATTTTCGTATTGTGCGGACGATCATGCTCTCTCTATCCAATCGAATCGAAATTGCAACTTTTTATTTGCGAAAAAATAATAATGATCTACCATTTTTGTCTAGCCGATATCGCAATTTAACAAATTGATTTTGACGAGGGGCGATTGAAAAGTACAACGCGTTGTTGCAATCATTTGGAGGAAAGGGGGTAATGTAGCCAATCGGTTTCTGAAATTATAGCCCCACCTTAACGCACTAATTCGAAAACTGCTAATTTATTAATTGATCAATTCAAAAAAAAAAAAAAATTAAACGATATTTGTATTTATTTATTTTTTAACAAGATATAAATTTTATAAATTTATTGGTAGCATTTACCGCATAGAAATAGAAATAGCTTATATTTTAATTTGTAAAAGGTGCTCATGTACAATCGTACTTTACTGTTTTTAAATTACGTTTGTTCGTCGAGTTTCTTTACCGTTTATAAATCTCGTTCGACGCTTCAGATTAGAGTTATTTCACACGAAACGTTCGCTTTCGTCGTGGCTAGAGCATCAAATTTTGCATAATTTCAAGTTTCCAGTGAAAGGCAAATCGCTACTTTCGTTTTCTGCAACAGAAGCAAATCAAGAGGCTTTGTCACCACCTAATAACCGTAATTAAACGCCGTCGCCGTACACAACTTAATGTCGGAACGGTGTTTACATATTTACAGCGTGTGTATACACGCTTGATGCGGCGAGTCGTATACAGTATAGCATTATTTTAATACGCGTTGTGACCGCCAGCTTAACCATACACGTGTGAACGTGACTGTTGGGGAAGAATGCACGCACAGGAGATGAAGAATACGCATTGCATGGTACATTACAATGTCACCGCAATAATAGTCCTGCCTTCCGTCAGTTAAAAGTTAAACATACTTTTGCGACGACCCGGCCTTTTATAATTTCGGCATCATCAAAATCATACACTCGGTAGACACACGAGGCGCTGTAAGCGAAGCAAGCCAACTACGCTCTTGCATACCTTATTCCTAGTGAAGAAGCAGAACCGAGAACGACATTCTTAAGACACCATTGTAGCCGCGATTCGCAAGAAAAAATCACAGAAGAAAAGTTAAAATACCATTTAATAAAATTTCCTGCATAGTGCATAGAAATTATTTGGTTTGTTTTTAACCCAAATTTCAAAATAAAATTGATTTGAATCTAATAAGGCAGGTAAGAAACGAACAGGCAAGATACTATTAGGTGCGATAGTTCAATGAAATTCCCCATTCGCTTTCATTTCTTGATAACGCACAAGTAATAGTCCATTTGGGAGCCGAGATTAGGGCATGGCAGCCGGGAGCAGAACGGATTACTGATATGGCTCGGACAACTCCTCTGTAGAAACGATAAAAGTCCATTAACTCCACTGTATTGCGTCGCGTGAATAAAGCACTTCACAACCAACTACAACATCCGTACTTCTGTTAAATTTATTAATTTCAAGGAAATAAAATCAATTCGTCTATTCAATTAAGATTGCTAATTTTTTTAATTCTGCGATATCATGGTTTTGCCTGAAGAAATTATGGGAAAATGGCCCAACTGAAAATAACAATTACAATATTTGTGCAAATGTGACAGGATATTCGAAACAAATGTTAAGATTATGTTTTTCAAAACCAAAAATATTTTTTTAAGGATACTATAATCATATGTAATGAACAGTCTTGGATCAATCTATTTTGTTTAAGATTCAATTCATCGTTTCGTAATCTATTTTTGAGTTAGGTATGGATTGCTTCCAAAGCTAATGAGATATTTAAAATATATGGTCAGAGTATGTTTTTCAAATCCGCAATTTCTAAAAAAAAATATTGTAGTCTGATAATTTAGATGCAACGGTCTTGGAGCGGGCTATTTTGGTAAAGGATTTCATGGGTATCGTATTCATAGATATTATATTCGTATTCTATTCGTATTCATAGGTATTCTATCGTATTCGTATTCATTACATTCATGGGTTCGTAGTGTATTTTTTGAGCTGGGTATGAATGGCTCCCAAAGCTAATTCGGGGCTGTAGCCACTAATTTCGTACCCCGTTTGCTCCCTTACCCTATAGTTTTCTGCGACCGGGACACCTGATACAGGTTGTGTGCAGCAGCCGCATCATCAACAGCAACAATGCATGCTAGACTGACTGCTGGGGAGTGAGATTATCTGTGTGGCATGAGATGTGGCATTACAGACCAGTTATCTTCTCGGGGCTCCCTCCTCGTCTTTTGATGTTATGGCTTATTAAGTGCATGTATAAAGCATTAAACAGTGACCGGAGCCTTATTACAGACACAAGTCGCTCTATAGCGCACCATGCAATCTTTAATGTTATAATGTCTCGTGACATTTACAAGTAGGGGTATCAACTTTTATAATGAACTGTTTTGTCTACAATTACTAATGTTCTAGTCAGACAGACGGGGACGAAAAATATCTAAAATTATTCTTACATAATAGATACTTTCCCTTAGCCCTAAATAAATGAATACAGCAATTGCCGGGCCTGCGTCTCAGCACTTATTTTTAGAGACTATTAGTGCATGTATGTGTGTGTGTTATTATTATATTTTCGATATAAAGCGTATTGGTCTCCCGGTCCGGAGTACCATTTTTGCGAGAGACAGCGACGGTTGTTGTAGCTCACACTTGGCATAGTGGCCCTGCTCGGCCAAGAGTCTGAAGTTTAAAGGTTTTTCTCTGTAATATTTTGCGATGTGCAACATGGTTGGAACAACGTGGAACTAGGATAGTGCGAAATTAATATTCAAGAATGGCGAGTGAACGTAGAAGTGACGTTATTATTAATCTCGACGCGAGGATTCATTTAATTAGGTGGATGACGTGCGATGCTCGTGTTACATCAATCGGTGCGAAAATAACACGTGTTCAATTTATTTTGGAAGATAAAAATCTATTTTATAAACTGCAGAAATTTAATTAAAAAAAAAACGTGCGGGAATGTGTTTAATTCGTTGCAAGTGATAAACGGTGAAAACGGCGAATGATAAGTGTTATTTGGTTGTTGGCGGAAACGTCAGCGATTCTTCCAGTGCGTCTAAAATCAATGGAGTCTACCGGAAGTGGATTATGCGAACTTCCTGTGCATTCTCGTGATCATGTGACTACCGTCAAGAGCAGAAGTGCGCGCGACCGAATTTGATTCAACGTCCAATCGATCAAAACGGAAGAATCGTGGACAGGACGGTTGCGCTAAAAGACGTGCTTGTCAACCGATCGACATTGATAATATTTCCCAAAACCACGTGGGAGCTTCTTAACATGGAGGGTTTGGAAATTAATATTTGAAATTGGTAATTAATTTTTACTTCTACGATTCCTAAACCAAAGCAACCAAAGCAGCTAAAGCTTCAGAAACTCAGCGACGATGAATTCATTAAAAGTAGTCCAAAATACCGTCCATTTTCCAATATAAAAAAATTGATAACTTTAATATCCGAGCAAATAGTGATTAATGAATTTCGATGTTATTGGTTCCAGGGCAGTGCTGTTCGAAAAAGGAGCTAAGTGACCAAATGAAAAGTTTAATTTCCTTAGTTGTACAGACCTGTACGCAAGTCATCGTAGGAACGAAATTGCAACCAACTGTGGTGCGGCGATCTCGGGTTCGAGTCCCGGCTGTGGCTCTCGTTTTTTCGAAATGTGCTCTTCACACACACAAATGATATAAATTAACTGTATTATTTTCTTTTTTTTATTTATTTACAGTTAATTTATATCATTTGATCACCACTACGTCTTTTGCCAGCTGCCATATTGAAACAAAAGTGGAACACGTGCTAACAGTTCATTTTGTCAATTATTTCTCAAAAAGGATGATATTTTCAACACAAAATTAAAGAGATTAAAAATGCGCTCGGATAAATGAATGGACTGTGCTTATTTAGCACGATTCATTGGACTTCTTTGCATCGACCGTCATTGACCGTCAAATTTTTACTTTGGGAGCGGTGGCGCGTTCCTGTAATCCCGCTGCTGGGAAGCGTACTAACCGATGGCTCATGAGCCTACGGTCCC
>JAUJYS010004853.1:0-11541 GCA_033995665.1 Melogona broelemanni | reverse complement strand
GTTAAATCAGCATTTTTGTTTTTTTTGGGCAGTCGCCCTAAGGATCTTGGAATAGCCAAGATTTAGCAACGTAAGTCCCACCAACTATGCAGTGTTGGCCAAACAGGACCGCAGCCTAGCAACAGGCAGACACGAGAGAGGTGTCACGAGATTATTGAATGATGTTCACACATCACACAGGTCAATAATAGTCCTTTTTTTTTCGGTTGTTGACTGTTGCGTTTTTTTAACCGCCAAAAGTTGTTTTCCGTAAGCCCCACCAATGTAGCAGCTTGAGTTAAACGGACTGCGGCCCAAGGAAGGGCGGACTCACTGGATGAGTCAGGATAACAGTAGGGTCGTCGGTTTTCTTTTTTCCCTTAGTGATTGTTCTTTTAGCTGAAACCATTTGGCAACGTCTCGGTTGCCAAAGGACATTTTAGTAATAGGAGGGTGTTTTGGTTGAAAACAACAGAAGCGGCGACCTGAAACTCCTTGGCGTGGCACCTTTAAGTGGGTAAAATTGACGCCACATTTTCGTAATGTCTCTTTCGTAATTACACTCTTGGGACAGTTGGCTTTACGTATTCAAAGAGCACCATGAATTAATGGGAGTATGTCCGACGAACGCGCCAGACAGTACTTAGAATTAATGGGAGTATGTCCGGACACCGGTCGCGAGACATAAAACAATGCGGTACAGGAGAGTAAGTAAGGAATGGAAACGAAGGGTGTATAGGTAAATAACAGAAAATTCTTAAAGGTATAGATTCCTATTTGTAAAATAGTCAGGGAACTTTTTTTTAAACTAGGGAACAAAAGGGATACGTTTAAGTGAATAACGGAAAATTTTTGAAGGTATAGATTCGTATTTTTAAAATGGTCGAGGAACTTTTTAAAATTAGGGAATGCAAGGGATTTATTTAAAACTAACCAAAAGGGGATATTTTTAATAAATGAAGAATTTTTTTTAAGAGCATGGATTCACATTTTTTTAAAAATAGTCGGGGAACTTTTTAAAATTAGGCACGTAGCAATAAATTATGGGAGTATGTTAGGACAGCTCCAATTTTTGTTCAAGCGCAAATTTCATCGCATTTGTTGGTTTCATCTTTTTTATGGACTGGGCAATTTCAAATCTCTGTGGCGCAATCAGAAAACAGTGTCGTAAGCCACAGCTTAAATTGAGAGCACGATTCCGAATATCGGCATACGGTTAAAATTCCACCTGCTTAAAACAACGCAGTAAATTACCGCTGGTTCTCGGAATAATTTTGACATAAAGTAGATGGGAACGTATCTTTGAATTTAGTGGTAATTCCTTTTTCAAAATTGCTACTCTACTGCGTGCGCCACTGTGGCTAATGTTAATTTATAGCTAATGATCTTTGTTATTTTTGTTCAACTTAACCAAAAACGGCGGACGACAGTGTAAAACCGTCAAAGTAATCATGTAATTATAAAGTTAAGCAAGCGACTCTTGCACAGGGATGGTACGTTTTTGTTGTTGAGATTAATTTGTAAAGTTACCATAGAGTAGCGGGTTGAGTGATCCAATAAGGTGGTAAATTGAACGGCCTAATTAGTAGGAATCTTTTTAGATTCACTACTGTTGATTCACTCGTTTAAAGGGTGCCGCGTTACAAAGTGGCATGCAATCGAATTAGTTTTAATTGATACGAAATGGACAACGCCATCGGGTTATGTCTTAGGGAGTGGGCAGTGAAAGTGGCTACCAATAGAAATCAAACGAAATATTTCTAATTGAAAATTAAAGGGAATGTTTTTTACGAAGGGACGACTATTATTTTTTTAAACGGAGAGAATTCATTGTTAAAACTAATAGGTCTATGAGAATTTTATTTAGAATTAATCAAAGGGGATATTTCTAATTAAAAGTAAGGGGAATGTTTTTTTACGAAGGAACGACTATTATTTTTTAAACGGAGAGAATTCGTTGTTAAAATTAATAGGTCTATGAGAATTTTATTTAGAATTAATCAAAGGGGATATTTCTAATTAAAATTAAGGGGAATGATTTTTTACGAAGGGACGACTATTATTTTTTAAACGGAGAGAATTCGTTGTTAAAATTAATAGGTCTATGAGAATTTTATTTAGAAGTAATCAAAAGGGATATTTCTAATTAAATTAAAGGGGATGTTCTTTACGAAGGGACGACAATTATTTGCTAAAAACAGGGACATACGTTGGTAAAATTGATGGTTCTATGTGTTTTTATTTCCAATTCAATCAAACGGGATACGATTAATTTTAAAGCGAGGAGGACTCGTTGGCAAAAACAACGGTTCTATGTGTTTCCTTACGTAGGAATTGGCAAGAATGGTATTTCTAATTCAGGGAAAGGGAGAATTTTATTTTTTGCAAAGGGGCGGCTATTGTTTTTACGGTAATGTGACTTTTTTGTCGCATGTAAATGGCCAACCCTAGCCGACAAGGGTATCACCACCGGCTTTAGCAATCAGAACTTGCGGTTTTAATTTTTTTAGTAAAATCGGGCGTTTTCGCCAACCAACGCATAACGAGAAGAGACTCTGTCCCTAATTGTTTTTTATGTTCCGACGTGGAGGCAGAAAGCACTGCATCCTTTCGCGAATACTACGGCAAGATAGTGAGGCAACAAAAGACACACGCACCCAGCAGAATTTGGTTCTACTTCATGCAGCGCGATTCTACGCGTTGCAATCTGGTTTCGTATCGATTGGGCATTTTCTAACCAAGTTGGCCCTTCTTTTGAGCAAGCCGGCCCAGTAATAATCCAAGGAAATAATTAGGAAAATCACCTTGGCAAAATCGATATGCGCACTACTACTCAGCAACGCAGAGAAGGCAATCAGTTAGTCTGCACTTTAGGGTCGGGTCACCCAAAACGCAGCCAGAACGCAAACAAATTTCCCGTCACATGGCTAATCACCCGGTTTTTTTTTTGGGGCCGAAATGTCGAGCGATATAAAATTAATCGCATCTTGTAGAGAGAAATAATGTAACTAGCCGTTTGTTAGCACAATTATTTATTAATTTTTTTTTAAACTATGGAACTAGGTTCGGAAGTCACCGCAGCAGGTAGCGGGCAGCATGGCCTGCAAAAATCCGGACTACACCGAAAGGTGACGTTTTTCTTTTCATTGCAAGAGTCTCCGTAAGGTCACATTGTAAAAGACCACAGGTGTCTATACATCTTGTTTTTGTGAACTATTGAGATAGACAATTGATTAGCGAAGTAATCACTTTTGTTTTTTAGTTTTTTTCGCCTGGGTCTTATTGTTGTTACGCGACGTGATTCAATCCATTCCCAGGCGGGGAGCTAAATGACCTATATCACGTTTAGTGTGACGTCACGGTAGACGAGCTCCGTGAGGGTAAAAAGGGGTGACGCTCTAAATACAGCATATGTGCGCGCCGAATGCGCAGCAAATAAGTATCGAGCGCTATCGCCCGTCCTGATTTTTGAGTTAACAAATGGTGCATGACGAAAGGATATCCTGCAAGTTTGTACCAGAACGCCATTTTTCAAATTATAGTCGCCAATATAGCAAACTTCGTGCGTGCAAGTACCAGTTATCGGAACCTTGTCAGGTCAGTGCAATGTGTTTTACGAAGGAATTATTTAGTCCAAACGAGACAGAAGTTATGGGATCAGATGGCAAAACGTTGACCGTATTGTTTTTTTTGGGCGAGCCCTAAAAAGAGGCCTACAACCGGGTAAGGCCAAGAATAGGCTTAGGGAGGCACGAGTACAATTTCATTCAAAAACACAGAGCACGTAAGAACTCGGTCGCAACATAAAATGTTTTTTTATTCCAACAAGTCCTGCGACATACTAATCCGAGAAACGAATACGGTAATTCAAATGGGACAGCTTGCTGTAAAAGATCACGCGTATGGGAGACGCCATTTGTTCAAAGGAGGGGGTGACCCAATTTCGATGAAATCATGTATCAAGGCAGGTGCATAGTTGGTCGTGGTATGTGTATCTTTAAAATACTTCACGAAGTTATTTTAAAGTTCTAGACGAAATTTGAAAGGTAGTAACACTCAAGGTTCGTCATCCTACATTTACCGAATCGCAAATTCCTCAGTGTGACCTACCCTAGACCTCGTATCCTAGGCATAAGCAACCCAGGCACGCTCCATTCCTGCCGTAAGCATCCTATACAATAACGACAGGGTTGTTAGGGCCATTGCATTACAGATCGACAAATAGCCAGGATATCGTTCATCGGTACCATCGGACCGTGAATACGTGAGGAGCAGAGACTTTTTTTTTTTTAACCCAAACGTGACGTTTTTTTTTGTTTTCCGGTAATAGCGCTTCGAACTAGTACGCGGTCAGCGAGTCAAGTTGCAGGACAGAGCCGTTGTTCTGCTCTAATTCTAGATGTCGAGAAAGCATTGCGGGTAGTAACTGTTTCGGCATTTCATCCGCAGACGCGAGCAGTTTGAAATTTCCAGCCATTGAGAAAGGTACGAGTAAGCAAAGTGATAAACGAGAGTTCACGCCCGTATTCTTTTTTCCATCATACACAGTGTATGGTCACGAACCTCGTCAGCTCGCTCTCGTTATGATGGAAATGGCACAGCAGCAAAGGTTGCACGTACACAGCCAAACCATTTTCACAAAGCCAGAGTGCGGGACTCATCCGCAGCATGTTATCAGGTTATTTTTTTTGTGTGCCCACATTCTTTTTACGATCACAATCAGCCCTGCACCGAGAGCGTTAATGAAAGTAATGGATTATACGCAAAAAAAGTGGCGATGTTTTGATTATACGGAAAGCCAGTAATAATACAGCGGACCGGCAGGTCCCGGGTTCGATTCCCGGCGCTGGCCATGTGTTCGCCTGACAATATCCTAGGCACCGGTATTCCCAGAACTAGAAGACCTGACAAGAACAGAGGACATCAGGTCAGGAGGTGATTAGGCTGTCTTTCTTTTTATTTATCTGTAAGTATCAATACAACGCAAGTCACTGGTAACCATAGGTGAGACGCAGGTGTATACAGTACCGGGGAATGGCAAGTGAGACAGCTGTGCACATTCCGCATGCATTGATCTCTTCGCTTCGGCATGTTTGAGCAAACGTAGACTGTTAGGCACGATTTCGGTCATCATATAGACTTCACATCGCTATCAAAATAGAAAGCAGTTTGCGGCGTCATTCTCGAGAAATAGTGGCAAAAGTTTTCGCAAACGAATTCACTTCGTCATTAAAATAAATTAGGACCGCAGTCGGAGCCAGGCTTTGTTTTTTGTTGTTGCATTCAAGTGTGAGGACACTTCATAATTAAAAAGGGTAGCGCATTTCATACACCCCCGTACAAGTAGTGTTCCTTAAGTGTCCATTACTAGCGTTTTTAGATAGCAAATGCTTTCCGGGCGGGTCGCAAAGGCCAGCCGTTTTTGGTACGGTTCAGCTGAAAGGTACGAGGAAACAAGAAGTTGAACGAGAGTCCCCACCCATTAATTTATTATCAATGTTCGAATGGGGGGAGGACTTTAGTTTGTTGCTCGATTTTTTTTCTTTCCCTCTCTAAGGATAAAAACAAAGGTCTATGGCGACAGTTTCCCCAATCAAAATAGATAAGCGCAAGCTTGTTGTTCAATCACGCGAGTTATGCAGTCGGAGCGAAACGGACGAGGGCGAATATAGCAACCAACTTTATCGTTAACGTGGACTATTAGAGCAAGGCAAATATTCTGTCGCAAAACACAGAAGACGGGTCGCGATATTTAGACGCAATTGGTGCCGTCATATTATTCTTCGGGGAACCACTAGTGTGTCGCCGTCAACCAGTTTAGGGGGACGCTAAACTAAACGGGAGCGGGCAAGTACACCCGCCGTCATTGCGAATTGACAAGTATGATACCGTGGTGGTAACGTGCAACTCACGTGCCGGGTAGCGATTGAGACACCCTTGTAGTCAATATGTTTCGACATTTTTTTTCACACTACAGAATCAACCTATAATTACCACAAGAGGACGAGTTAGGTTCAGCTCATATGAAGAGACAATACACATCCGCATGACGATTCGGTTTTGCGCGAATTTGAGCTGTGTTTTCCTTTGAAGTGTAATGGCAAGCAGAGGCCTAACGCCTAGAAACAGCTCTAGCCAATTATATAATAGCGAATCACCACAAATAACAAACAGGGTTATTAGACGGAGTCAGCGAAACGAGTTCTATATCATACCAAGGTGTAATTTAAACGCTACCTTACCGGTGTAATTGTACCAATGGTTCGGATTAACAGCGAGGGGATGTTCTCTGTTTTTAGGTAAAAGTTTCGGCTGTAAATCAAAGACCAAACCACTTGCTAGACAACACAGAGTATGGGGCGATCCAGAGGGGTAACCGAGCACTACAACCCTAGCATTCGGTATTTACAAAGCAGGCAGAATTTTAGATTCGCGAGTTGGCCTACCCTAGGTCTCGTACCCTGGGCCCCACGACCTAGGCGAGTTTCATTCCCGCTGTAATCGCTCGGTACGAGAGCGACAGAGCTACCGTGACTACTACAGAAACGACTGCCACGCTATTCTGATATAATCGTTCGATAAATATCGGTCCATTAATATTCTAGGAGGAGATATTTCTTTTTTTGTGTTAACATGTTCTTCTTCGTCTCTACCCCCCATTACTAGCGTTTGAAGCTCGTAGCTGTGTTCGCGTGAATCGGCAGAGGGAAGCAGTTACACTCTCCAGCTGTTACGAAAAACTGAGTGAGTAAGCAATATGATTAAGCAGGAGTCCCAACCCCGGGCTGTCACACATACGGTATTTTCACCACCGCCGCGGGCTAGTTGCAATTACCGGCGGAAGTCTGTCGCACCAGGAATTATTCGTAACCATAATATTCAAGGTTGTTCAGCTCGTTTTTTTGTTTTTGGGCGACATCACCAAGCCATGTCAGTGAAACCAGACTACTCTGTCACGGGTTGAGTAGGGGACCACATAAAATCGCACTGCATCGCACCATCAGAAACGGGATGAGTTCCTCGTAGGAACAAAGCAAGAGCGTAACCGAAGTCTGACTTCGCCGTTTTTGAACGTTTGTTTCCTTCTTTGTTCTTTTTTTGGGGCTGCAAGGCGGAAATGTGTTTTGTTTTTCTGATACTGTAAAGGGGGATAAAAGCAAGTGACTTATATCATTCAGACTAAGGAGTGACTCTTCCAGAGATTGTATAACGATATTAAAGTAAAGGATGCAAATCCAGTTTGTTTTTAAAGTGGCTCTCATTAGCGCCGGTATTATTCGAGATATTGCGAGACAGCGTTTTTTTTGAAGCAGTGACAAGACTAGTTTTTTATCATTTCCGGATAAGGCTGGCCCAAGTCACAATGTCTACAAAGGATACCAGCTACGAGCAGCCTATTCGTAACCAAGTTAGCATCATTTCTAAAGGGGTAATTGCGTTGGTAGCAGAGTCACGAGCACGGTTCGCGCCCACCTTGACCGCACTTTGGTTAATATGACTTCTTTCCTGGGTATCGTCAGGTGAAACCCAGGTCACGAGCACATTCCTGCAGAGCCAATTCGGAGCGAGCCATTTCACAAATTGTTTTCAGTTTATGGGTAAAAAAAAAAAGGTTTTCGTGAAGGCGATTTGTTTGGACCAGTTTGGGGCGGATTGATTTTAACATAGGTTAATTTTTCTTACCAATTAAGTTTTTTTTCTCTCGAAGCAAGATTACGAGCAAGAAGAGAGGCCTACTCGTGGAGCCGGCTCCAATGCGTAATTTCCCTTTCCCACGTCGTAATGGGTGGGCGGAAATGACTGATCATGCCTCCCAGACAACCAGGACACCGAGAGGTAACCGATTTCGGTGAAATAAATGGTAACCAATAGAGATTCGAGCAAGTGGTTGCGACAAACATAGGCTAACCTACATTACGAATAACGAAGATTTGCAGAAACCAAATGCCAAATTTTATTCGTGGGGCACCCCACGTCGACATTATGTCCTTAGATCGCCCTAGCCAAGTTACCAGTAACGGACCCACCATTAGCAAAAATAACTCGATAAGAGGGCAATTCGTCACATGTCTCAGTTCCTGTTGTGGACACTCTGGGTATTTGAAATTAGCGTTTGTTTTATTGTCTTGGCTAAGCGAGGCCATTTGGATGGCTTATTGTAAACATCACAGAACCGCGGCAACGACGTTCCTGTCCCAACCTACTGAGCGAGGGATTTACAAATCGGTGCAGGGCACCTCTTTAGGATAACGTGGTCACTGGATAACCTGGGAAATACACGGTCAGGAAACGAGTGTCGTCTGCAATATTCATACTCGGGAAAGGCGAGACCACAGCATGCCCAGATTTATGTTGTTCCAATCGATTAATTGTAGAAAAAGTCGCAAATACGGTGTAGATTGCGAACATAGTTAGAGTCTGGATCGAGAAATCATTTTTTTGTTCTACACGGTGATTTTGTCGTAGTAGAGAGGGGCTTATTTGTAAATAAAAAAAATTGAGTCATGAACGCAGTTCAAGCCCAGCTCAGTTTCAATTTTTTTTTTCCCATAATATCCTCCTTTGTTTCCCGGCTGCTAAATTCGCCAAGCGAGGCGATGCAGATCGGCCCAGGTCACTGTTAATAGGAGGGTTGGGAGTAGAGATAAAACCAAGGTACAAGCATGACTAGGGTCCAGCTCATCCACCTTTCGACTTACAGGTTTGCATTTATTTATTTTTTTTGATAAAATATTAGGGCTCGTTTTTTATGCGGATCATATTTTCTTCTCAGTAAAAGATCCAGTTGGAGCCACCGTACGGAGTAGAGCAAGCACTCCCCAGTCAAAAGGGGGACAAGTGCGTGTTCACCAGTTACACATATCTTCATGTACTAACCATTCGCTTTGTTAGTATTGATAGAACGCGGGCAGGGTACCCACGCAAGCCTGGTTAGGCTTCTTAAAAAGGAAGTAATAGGCAAAATCGCACAATTGCCGTTTAAATTTAAAGGTTTACGAGCGCAGTCCAAGTCTGGCTTGGCCATTCCTCCGGGTTATTAAGTTGGTTTTGTGGTTTCCTTTTACGAGTAGTTGCTATGCCTTGAATCGCCTTTTGCGGTAAAATATTTGTCGTTTTCTCGCGCTATTCAAGTAGTTCGCCAAACGCGTTGACATCGTAAGGGGAGGTTTAATTAATTTACAAAAATAAACGGTAAGCGCGGTTCGAGTCCGGCTAAGTTAGAAATTTATTTTCAGTAAAATATTTGCCCTTCTTATCGCATCAACCAAATGCAAGGATAGCGTTTTTATTAAGATCAAATTGCAGAGATAGTTCATTTGAATTAAATCATTAAAGGGCTCCTATGATTTTTTTTTGGGAAATTAGTGACTTTTTATTTCGAAGTAAAATTGCGAGCACGGTACGAGTCCGACTCGGTCTAAGTTTTTGTTTAAAAGAAATTGGTGTTGTGGTATCTTGGTGAGTTTGCTAAAACGTGGGGGAGTCAGTCAAATTCACGGCACTTTTTAGTAAACAGGGTTTATTTGAAATTCAAATGAGTCACGAGCGCGGTTAAAAGTCCGGCTCAGTCCAATCCTTTTCTTTCAACAGTAAAGTAGTCATGGGTTCTTATCAAAATTTTCCAAACACGAGGATAGGGATCGGTTCTCGGCATTCGTAAACATAGGATTGTTTTAAAAAATAAATTAAGGTGAAAGCGCGGTTAAGATTTAATCTTGATTCGTTCAAATTTTTTTTATATAAACATAGGGTGATGTCAATTTAAGATTGAGACAAAAGGCGCGGCTGAAATTGATTTTTTAACTTGTAACCAATGTTTTCATGATGGGTAATTGTACCAGATTCAAAGGGTAATTAAATGAAAATTACCGTAACGATCTTTCGTCGGCATAGGCCGTGAGTTATTTTTTGTACAGCAAGCGGGAAAGTGCTGCAAACCACCAGAGTACCTAACGATTATAATTTCGATGTTAAGACGAAGAGATGTCAAATAATTCATTTTTAGTAAAGGTCGCATGTGAGGTGGGTATTATTATGATTCTCTTCTCACGCAAACATGTGCAAATAAAAACGTGCGTAACAATTTTTTTTATAATTAGCTGGGCCTAATTTTAAAAAAAAACTTGTACAGCAAGCGGGAAAGTGCTGCGGACTATCGGGATCACCAGAAGAAATATAGTTCTTTAGCCACAAGGCAACGGTTGCCTCAAATAATTTGTTTTTCATCAGGCAATTTTTGCGATTTTTTTAGATTCCCGTACATTCACGGAAAAAGTTTTCGAATTTATTACGTAAACACAGGGATAAGACGGGCCCGAATCAAAACAATTTATTTTGAACGTATTTTCGAGTGCAACATTCCTTTTCGCAGTTGTACCTATGTCCGGTGACTGTAGTAATTCATTTTCATTGATCTAACCAATCGCGAGAGAAGGTACTTCCTGGGGAAGTTTAAGGGTCATTCTTTGGTTCTTTCGCATGCACACTCGTTCGGCTTCTGGGTAAACCCTCGCGAGGAAGTAACGGCATGATTGCAGGGGAGAAGGTGACGATTTAATCCTTTCTTTATTTTTTTTGTTATGTATATTTTTTTTATTACTTTTTTTTATTCTAATATTTTTTTTGCTGCTTTCGTAGATACCTATTAGCCGTCCCTCTTTTCGTAGCGCTTGTTAGTTGGTAATCCTTGGTCGCTTTTCCTCACCCGCTAACACCATGCCCCTTCCATGTTTGTCCGCAGTTGTTGGTGTCGTTGGTGTCATTGGTGTTTTTGTCGCTGTCACTCCTGCCTCCAGCACTCCCGTCCCAAGAACTCCTGTCCCGAACACTCCTGTCCAGCCCCCTCCTGAACATGCCCCCCCCGAACGATCCCAAAAATCCGGACAGAGGCGATGGCCGCGAGCAAGGGCGGAGGCGAATCACAGGATGGGACCTGTGGGAAAGGGCCGGGTTCCCCACAGGTGTAGGGGGCGCAGCCTCCTACGTGTACGAAGCGCGGCAGCTGAACCGCGCGGCAGAGCGCGCTGATCAACACTCTGGTCACCGCCCAAGAGTGGTGAACACGCCGGAGAAGGTCAGAGTACAACGTAAGGAGGCGCTAGTGCACCAGCGCCAGCTAGGGCCACTCCAGGTCGGCCACCGAGGGCCATCCCTACAACCTGGGCCCAGCTCCGAACTGGAGCATTACGCGCGGCAAACGGCCTCGGCAAAATCCGGCTACAGTCATTATCCCTCCTGTTCGTCCTCAGACTCCAGCCGCTATCCCTCCTGCTCCCCCTTCCACTCCAGAGCGGACAACGACAGATCCAGCTCCTCCAGAGTGGACGGAAACAACAACAGGCACCACGAAACTCGCATACCCTCTCGGCTGTCGGAGCCACGCCGACACTCCAGCCACAAACCGCCACGGGAGGCGGCACGCTCCCGGTCTCCAGACCAACCCCCCAGGGGTCGGCGGTCAAGAGAGGCCACCTGCGCCAGCCTGCGCCCCAACTCCACCGGGCGACCAGGTAGGGTTTCGGGGGCGACACCTTCGCTCACCCCGACCGAGGTCGCCATCTC
>JAUJYS010004852.1:0-11541 GCA_033995665.1 Melogona broelemanni | reverse complement strand
TTGATCACTGTCAGTACCTTCATTATTATCGTAGCTCTTAATTTGGAATAGGTTTTGTTTTATTTAGTACGCCTTGAACTTAGATTTTAATAATAATGAGAACAGACCGAAATACTAATAAAAATCGATTGTGAACCTTTGAATCGAAATTTTATTGAGGACAGACTTTAACTAATCTGAATTTTGTGTCTCTTATTATTTTGTTTGCAGGATGGCATGGTCAACGTTGACGGCGACTGTGCATGCCGAAAGTGTTTGCTTGGACTCGTGCCAAAGTCTCGTGCAAGTAAGTTTGATTAAAGTGGTTGAAAGGTGAGATTCACTATTTATCTCGAAGCTTAATTTAATTTAATTTGTGTTTTATTTCTCGTTTAGGAATGATTTCTAATGTAGTGACTGAATCGTTGCTTTAGCGCCCAACAAACGGTGAAGAATTTCGTCGCTGGATGATAACTGAGGTAATTTCGATGCACTGGGTATAAACGCACAATAATAAATCATAGACTTAAATTGAGCATGCACACGCAACACAGATTTTCAAAAGTAAACAAATGCTTATTAAAATAATCTCATTTGATTCATTGTAACAAATTTCCAAAAATTATGAACTAGGAACTTTGATGTAATTTATTTTAAAGATGAACGATTTCTAAACTAATTAATGATTCTTTGGCGAGGTAGATATGTTTGACGTGGAGAATACCTTCTGGCGATAATATGTATTATGCATAGACAAAGTGGTGAAGCTATACGCGGCGGTTGTTACACGTTGACAATAACGTTGACAATGACATAATACGGATTATAGAAAAAAATATTGCGTTAATTTTAGTTGTTAATAAATTTTGCGTTAGTTTTAATTTTAAATTAGTCAAAAGTTAAGTTTTATTTTTATTTGTTATTTGAGTTTGGTTATTTATAAAAGGAAGGGTATCTTAGTAGGAATTGGTCTTTATCTTCATAATTTTTAACATCGTAATGCTTGCTTATTAGTTACTGTTACGTTTCACTTCATTTCCTTAGTTACCCTGTGGCAGCCTGCTTTTACTCTGTCGTGTCTGACGTTGTAGAGCGCACGCTGACCCAAGACAACCCCGATCGGAATGGTGGGGTTGCATACAAAGTTGCGGGGTTATAATTCCTGGAGGATCTTTCTCCGAACCTTAAGGTGATAAAGCGGGAATATGTGATAATTAAATAACCCGTTATTATTATTATTGCGTTCACTTTTGATTTTTGTTTCTTTTGTTTTTTTGTCTTTCGCCTCACGCGATAGGTGGGATGTGGAGTGAAAATTATGGCAATACCTGTGTTGCTTATTTCTATGGTAATTAAAAATAATTGGAACAGTCTTTCTGTAATTCGCACACACCGTTGAACCCGTAGAAAGAGAGGTCGCGTCGCGGAAGCGCGTGAATTTTGATATTTAAACTTTTACAAAATTGAAAGAAGAATTTTGGTTAAATTTAAATAAGATTGTCGACTTATGAACTATAACTTTGCAGTACCGGCGTGGTTGTTGAACTTAAGTTTCAAATTTCTTATATTAAATTACTTTTACTTTACTTTGTCGTGGTGATTTCATTCACGAAACTTATGTAGCACATAACGCTGGTGTCTGATTCAAATAAATTCTCAACTCAGTATGTCATCTATCCCACTGGTCAGCAACATCTACAAGCCTTTTTCAAGGGAGAGTACCGACTACTTTTAGGATTGATGAACCTTGAATTGATTTTTTAAAATGATAACAGACCCAGAATCAAAGGCAACATATGTTTATATACCTGGGAAAACCAGGTCGGTGATTGGTTGTTGCATTTGATGCTTAACATAATTTATTTTAGTCGATTTTCTCTCTTTTTACAGGCGAAAAGGCGGAGCTTACAAAAGAAAAATCAAGGCAAGAGACAGCATTGACAAGACTCCCAGTCCAACACATAGGATTTATTTGCCAACACCCTGTATCTTACTTTGACCATTTCTTGAATAAAAAGACTGATTGGCTGTTTATTGCTCCTCCCTGTACTTGTGCTGCTAGAAAAAGTCCCCAAAGTTAGTAAAGAGGACCCCTCAGGTTTGGACCTGATCTGCATAAAAAGTCTATCGATACAACTGAAAAGAATAGACTCCGCAGCGGAGCTCTATTCCCGTCGTTTCGATGGAAAGGGGGGAAAAACAGCTGGCGATGGTCGATGCTGCTAATGGGAGATAGAGATAAATAGAGATGCGAGAGACCAGAGTGATCCTCTACATGTCCGCATCTCTATCCCCACTTTCCCAGAATTTAGAGGGGGAAGAACCAGAGGAATGCCAAGAATGCACTTATCTGTGGCTATGCAGATTTTATGCAGATGAGGCAAGGAAAACCATTGAGCACAAAGGAAAACAGTACGTTGCCCCTTTGTATGATGGGCTTTCCTAGGGATTCGATTGATTCTTCTCTTTTATTAATCGGGAATGGCGTAGAATAGCCATTCCCTTATTCTGTGTCGACGATATATTGATATCGCCGACTTGGTTTTAATGCCGAGGGTGAGGAAACCCTCGGCTTTTCGTTCCGAGAGTAAACAAACTCTCGGAACGACACGAAAGTCACTTCCAAATCGGCTTCGCGAAGCAGCCGAATTTGGAGGATTTCGTGTCACATATATCAGTATTTAAGTTAAATTAAATTTTGTGTAAATTATTTTAGTATTTTTTTGTTTCAATAAAATTATTATGAATCATTTGTATAAAGATAAATTTTTTGAAATATTAATTTTGGAGAAAGACGCAAAATACTTGAAATTTAAAATTTTCGCGATTCAGTGGATGAAATGGATTTGACAACTGGCACTCTTGTATTCCACCAGTTCACATAGAATAACCTGATCTGAATTAATGCCTTGCGCGTTCAACAATACGCCAACGAATTTAAGCCCAAATTCTTGTTTGGTTTGCTTAAAGGTTCAGTTTGGTTCAGCGCAACCCACATAAATCCGGCGTTGCACACGACGAATGCAATTTGCCGGCAGAGTAGGCATAAACAGATATTTCAATTTTTGTGCATTTTTAATCAATTTTGATTGAAATAATATTGCTGGCATATGCCTTGCTTGTCGAGCATGGCTGCAACGGAAACCCAACGCCGTAATGCAAGTATTTTGGTTTCGTTTTTCAAACATACCTTCGTTATCTAGCCCGAAAACCAAAAGTAGGCCTAGGACCCTCCCATTGACTGACAAAACTAAGCCTATCCGTTCCTCTGTTGGTTGACTAATCGCTAGCAAAAGTGTATCTTGTTTGCTTGATGATACGTTATAGCTATTTCATCAGTGTTCAGGCGCACAAATGTGATGAAATATATTTTAATATCTTGATCAATAACTGCAATATACATAAGATTTCGTAAATACGATACCAGAATAAGAAACATAAGATATTGATTTCGTTGATCTGACCAAGGCCTTTGACACGGTCGATCATCGCCTTCTCTACACAAACTTCCCCAACATGGCCTCTCATCTAAACTAACATCATGGATTGAAGCTTTCCTCTCAAACCGTTCCCAAAGTGTTGTCCTGGAAGGGTCTTTCTCTCGTTTATCTGGAGTTCCCCAAGGCTCAGTCATTGCCCCCCCCCCCCCTATCATTGACGCCTGCGATAAACTATCCTCTTGATTGCCTTCTATTCTATTCTTCTACATGAAATTTCCTCTCAGGAGGACCGCCTCTCCCTTCAATCTGACCTTAATTCATTCCTCACATGGTGCGACACATGACTCTTGCGTGTCAACAACAAGAAGACCTTCATGATGACTTTTACCGTCAAAACCGTATCAAACCAAATTAACACTGTTTACCATGCACTTGATTCCCTTTAAATAAAGTCCGACGATTCTCCTTTTTCTGTCCTTCGCACTGCCGATCCTGCTTGCCGCCTGGCAGCCTTCCGAACCCTGGTGTGCCCAACATGGAATATGCTTCCGCAGTATGAGACCCTCACCAACTAAATCACATTAATTCTCTCGAAAAAATCCAACGTCGTGCCACCCGCCATATCCTTCGGGATTATAGCAGGGACACTTGTATCACTAACGAAATCAATAAACTCCAGCTCCCCCTATTGTCCACTCGCAGAGACGAACACAAGCATATTTTCAAATGCTTTATTCCATCTGTCATCGACTCACCACTATGCTTGGCCTTGCGTTGCGTGGCCTCAATTGAACTACAAATGTGAACTCGTCCCATTACGTCAGTGAACTCTTGTAAATCGTTTTAAAGATTGTCGTTGTGTCCATCGCGTCGTCTCCGGACTCAGACCCTCGATCCCCGACACCTGGTGACTTCAGGGGAAGCCCCAGAGTTGGTTTTTTGGCAAAATACAGAGTTGGTCTGCCATTGCTTTCCCCCTCGCAGTACCATAAGCCAATCCAAAGATTGACTACACCGGAAATCGAACTCAGATCCACTGGTCGGGGAGCGAGTACGCTCACCACTCAGCCAGATTGGACGTTTTTTTAAGATAACAAAAACAACATGGTCTTCTGGTCTTTTGACCTCCGCCATGTCTTAGTATACCCGCAAGGGTCCGCCTATGGCACAGGTTCACACTGTATTGTTTTGTGTTACTTTACGCGTAACTCTTGGGGCTAACTATATTTTCTTCTTTGTTTTTTTTATTTTAGAGTGAAGGCCAGCCTAGAAACATTAAATTAAATGGCCACGTCGGATTTGACAGCCTGCCCGACCAACTAGTCAGCAAACATGTGCAGCAAGGATTCGAATTCAACATACTTTGCATCGGTAATATTATTGGAAATTTAGAAACTTGGTTACTCAATGGAGTTGATCCACGCACAATTTTACAATTAACTGCATGCTTTATTGATATTTATTTTTTGTGAGTTTGAAAGTTGAGATTTGTATCTTTTGTAATTATTTATTAATATTTTTGTTTTGACATCACAGGTTTTTTAAGAGTTTTGCGTTGACCTCAAAACTTCTTGATTACGTAGGTCGGTGCGTTTGGCATTATTATTATTTAAGATTATTATTTTTTTTTATTGCAGGCGAGACCGGTCTTGGAAAATCCACCGTGATGGACTCGTTGTTCAACACCAGTTTCGAGTCCACCCCCAGCGTGCATAGCTTGCCGAGCGTCAAATTAAAAGCTCACACCTACGGTGAGCGGTGCTAATTTACGAGCGTCTTTTCCGGTTACCTCTGTTATTTCTGTGCGCAAAGATTTCATTTATTTTTATTTGAATCCAGAATTGTCCGAAACGAACGTTCGCTTAAAGCTGACTTTGGTGGACACTGTCGGCTACGGAGATCAGATTAACAAGGAGGACAGGTACGACATTGGCGCCTTTTTTTATTCAACCAGGTTTAGTTACAGGGCATGGTGAAGGACATGAACACGATTTAGCTTGATTTTACATTATTATTAAGAAGAATTTTCGTCTCGTCTAGCTATGTGGGTATGGCAACCTTCTTCGGAGCGGTCAGTCCCGGGTTCGATTCCCGGCGTAGGCTCTAGTTTATTCGATCCTGTTTCGATTCGATTCGGTGTCACCCCTTATAGTCTCGGCCTTGCCTGAGGTTAAGGGGCGACTTATTCCCCCTAAGCTCCCTATCCAGAGCTTAGGGATGAAGGCAGTCTGGCTATACCAGCTGCCATTAAAAAAAACTTGTTTGGACACTGACCTATTTGCAACTACCAAATATTGTCAAACTTTTACATTGTCAATCTTTGCACATTTCATTCGTTTCAGTTTCAAGGCGATAGTGGAATACATCGAGAGCCAGTTCGAGGCCTACCTCCAAGAGGAGCTGAAGATCAAGCGCTCGTTGTCCACTTACCACGACACGCGGATTCACACCTGTCTCTACTTTATCTGCCCGACGGGACACGGGTAAGACATAAGTTTGTGTGCTGAGCGAAACGTTCCCCCGAATGGCGCGGCCGCATAAATGATGGTGGCGACGGTCGCCGCCTTCGCGGCTAAGCGAAGCCGTGCGACGACAGTCGCAAGGTGTATCTGGCTTTCCGATTCATTTCCTTCGAAGTTGACGTTTTGCTCGATTGTTTCCCCAGGCTCAAGTCTATCGATTTGGTGTGCATGAAGAAGCTGGACAGTAAGGTGAACATCATTCCGGTCATTGCCAAGGCCGACACGGTATCCAAGGCCGAGCTGCAAAAGTTTAAGATCAAGGTGAGCGCGCTAGAAAATGAAAAGAAAGTCTATAAACTCCGCAAAATCTTCAAAGCAATTTGGATTCATGTACGTTTTGGATTAGTGTGCGTTATGGGGCTTTTGGCACGGTCAATGAGTTAATTCATTTTAAGAGTCGTTAATCATTGTGTATTTGTGCTTAGTCTAGGACAATTTCGATTAATAAATTTCAAGTTAAGAAAAATTTATAATTTTAGTTTTATTTTGTTACATACATTTATCCGATTTATGTATCGCAACGTGTATATTTAGATATTGATATGTCATGTCATTATGTGGTTTGGGTCGTACCACACCTCACTGCAATGTGCTTGGCATTTTTTTTTTCTTGCATCCAAAGATCATGAGCGAGCTGGTGAGCAACGGCGTCCAGATCTACCAGTTCCCGACCGAGGATGAGACGGTGTCGGAGGTGAATTCGGGCATGAACAGCTACCTGCCGTTTGCCGTGGTCGGCAGCACGGACTTTGTACGCGTCGGCAACAAGATGGTGCGGGCGCGTCAGTATCCCTGGGGAACGGTGCAGGGTGAGTTGAGGATTTCCGTTAATGCTGTTTAATACCTTTTAGAATAGGAATGCGTAGTAGGACAACAGTGGCACTCGTTTTGCTCATCAGCAAAAAATGTATTGGATAGGGGAAATATTAAAAAAATATATATTTTGCTCCGCACTTAACAAATAATCTTTTGGATGGGGGAAATAACTACAAGGTCATCTTCGTTGGTTGATGGACGGCGTTGTGACAAATGTGACTAACTTTGTATCTTTCGCCTTGTGTCTCTCATCCTCGCAGTGGAGAACGAGTCTCACTGCGATTTCGTGAAGCTGCGCGAGATGCTGATCCGCACCAACATGGAGGACATGCGCGAGCAGACGCACAGCCGTCATTACGAGCTCTACCGCCGCGTGCGCCTCGAGCAGATGGGTTTTTCGGACGTGGACTCGGACAACAAGCCGGTCAGCTTCCCGGAGACTTACGAGCAGAAGCGACAAGATCACCTGCAGGCGAGTTGCGGCGATGATGGTGGCGCCACTACCCACACGATGATTCTATCGAATCGACTCCGTTTTGACGTTTTTTTTTTCCTTCCTTGTTTCTCGTTGCAGGAGCTGCAACGGAAGGAGGACGACATGCGGCAAATGTTTGTCGTCCGCGTCAAGGAGAAAGAGGCCGAACTTAAGGAGGCCGAGAAAGAGGTGATTTGAGAGTATATTTTTGTTGTCGGCTATTTCATCTGCGGCTTTGCAGTTTGCAAATGTTTCCACGGCGATTGTTTTTTTGGGCGAACTGATGGCGAAACGGTCCCGGGTTTGACTCCCTATGTGGTCTTCAAGTTAAACTAAGGAAAAGTTAGAAATAATCTGCGAAAAGTTTTATTAATTTTCACCTACCTTGTGGTCACGCAATTAATTTTGTTCGATAAATATTCAGATAGTTCTCTGCGAAATCGATTTCTACTTTCCGTGGCCACAACAAACCGTGTCTTAGGTCGCGTAATTTGTCATACTTTTATCATCTTCGATATGACTATCATTTTTTGTTTAATTTCACAATCTCGTTGATTGTTATTCGCTCGGTTCGGCAAATTTTCTGAGACATGTACGTCTCGAAATTTTTATTTCTGTGTTGTTACTATACATACCGTGGATTGGAGTTTAATGCGAGTTTCCCCGATCGGCATTGATGCTTAGTCACCAACAATAATTGATCATTGTTGGTGTTTTCCTTCTTATTTCCTTTGCAGCTGCACAGCAAATTCGACCAGCTGAAACGCCAGACGGCCGAGGAGAAGAAAAAGTACGAGGAGGGCAAGAAGCAGATGGAGGAGGAGATCAACGCCTTCGAGACGCGCAAGAGCACGCACGCCGCCAAGGTGCTGGCCCAGACGCACACGCTAACGCTCGGCAAGAAGAAAAAGTAGGGGAAGCCGCATTGAAACAGAATTTCACTGCCCTGCGCGTCCGCTTGGTCGTCAACGTCGTACGCATGTGACTCCTTTCTTCGTCAAAAACACTACCCGGAAATGATGCGACGCCATCGGGAGGGTCCAACAAGAGTATACAAAAGCGTGAAGGCGGATCTCATGTTAGCTGTTAATGGCTACGATGAAATAATGTTAGCCGTTAGTCAAATCCGCCATTTTATTATTTGTTTTTCTCAATGCGCTACAGCTACGTTTGCGTTCGTTGTAAGCCCTGTAACGAGGTTTGCTGACTGCAGCGAAATTTCTGACTAGTCGTTAGCCAAAGAAAGCAGCATAAACGAAGGAAATTTGTGACTCCGCCCTCCCTTTTTTATAACTTGTTGGTATTACCATCGCATTTTTTCTGGTTAGTGTTTGGCTATCCTATCGCTTTTTCCGCACATTGTATCTGTGCGACGAACAAAACTTTATAAAGACATACTGAGCGCTCCGAAGTATTTGAATACAATATCTTCAATTCGGTGATTAATTAGATTTTCCTTTAGATGGGGAATAATTTCAAATTTTTTTCGACTATTCAATTGTCATGTTATGTAAGAAGGTCTCTTAAGCCAGTTTCGTAGCTCTAGCGTATGTCGTGAGTGGAAATTGTGTCATGCCTTAAAAATGGCCGCTTGCAATAGAATCGAATCGCCAATAACAGGGTCAGTTTGCGTTGTATTTGTGGCCTCTCTTGGCCCACCAATTTTCTCCCTATTTATATACGAGCCGGGTACGAATACTGACAGGCGTTTCTCAAAAATTTATTCGATAAATAAAATGTGCCGTGGCTCCTTTTCTAAAACGTTTCATGAATCTCCTGTTCCCATGATTTCTGTCGTTTTTCCCTGGTGGACTTGCACTGTGAGGGTAGTATTATACACAGATCTTGTTTCCTGAGAGGATGTCTGGTTTCGATAGACATTTCAACATATTCCTTAATGTGTGTGTATATACACGTATGTATGAATATAATAGGATGTGTACATGTACAAGTTTGTAGACAAATTTTGACAGAAATTTTTCACGACAAATTACGAATGCCCGAAACCAAATACTGGGCGTCTCGATGCCGAAGCACGAATTTGCTTGCTTCTGAAATTTTGCCAAACTTGACTCCTCTTCCAAAGACCAACTTAATACCATCACCCACATAAATTGAATTCTTGTACCGCACCCGAATTATGAAGGTGCAAAATAATGCATTAATAATTCGGCGTCTTTTTATATGTGTACCTAGCATTACTTTGCCATCCCGAATATTTTTTTTTGGGAGGCACCGGACTATTCTGCATTTTACGATTAAAAAATGCGCTTTGACAAGTGATGATTTTGCGCGAAACTAGTTCACTAGTGCTGATCAAATAATAGTGTGGTGGTTCAAAGCTCGTTTGTTGTATCATCACTTAACGATTTGTTTTGGTTTTTAGAATTGCTCACCAAAGTCATTGCCAAATATAATAATGGATTTTTAACAATTCGATTGAATTCTCAACTGTATGTCTCATATCCTTGCATACTCGTATATTGCTTGACTTTAGGATTTTCCTCTTGACTGACCCTAGTGTGAAAATACAATTCCATATATTTTGCGTTTCATAATTTTAAAAGTAATCTTTTTTTTATAAACAACGGTGATTTTCTACCCGTTACCTGTTGTAGTAGATTCAGACAAAGTCGGGAATTGTCTGACATCGCAGACATGGAAGTTGATTTTGCTGTATTTTAAATTTTAAGCAAATTGATAGTTTGACCGGTAAAGTTAATTTCGACAAATTGACCAATTGACTGAAATCAATTTGATATTGTCGTTCATGGATAGAATTTAAAAATCGCCATGAATTTGATCTTCATTTGTAAATTGAATACACGAATTTGTTCTAGACGATGCAATGTTACCGAAATTCACCTTAAGATTACCAAAACTGACCAACTTTTGGTTTGTTGCATTTTCTTTTGTAGAATGATTCATCATTTTATTCCGATAAACGTTAGCTGAACGTTGGCATTACTTCGCATATTAGTGCCCAACTTCTCATTTAATCCAGCCTATTATTTCATAATATTTCATAATCCATTGACATTTTATACTTATTTTGCATTTACTTACATACATATTGCTAGACCGTTCCGTTAACTTGTAATAGGATTGACAGTAGTGATGATGCCACAGGCAAGGCCTTGTGTATTTTTATTTCATTTTTTTTCATTATTTTTACTTCGTTAAAGTGTTGTACAATTGATGTGCTACAAGTTTCGCAATCTCCCTTTGTAATATTCCCGACATGGTAAACTCCTATTATAGTCATCCATGAAACTTTTTATTGACATATTATAATGAAAATATTCGAAATGTCACATTTTTTCGTAGACAATGATAAAACGTTAAACTATGTTTTGATTGGTCTTTCCAATTACTCATGTTTACACAAATTGTATAGTTTTTTTAAATTCTTGTAAAATCTATGATTTTATGCACACCGTAATTGAAAGGTGAGCATCGATTTTTTTTTATTTGAAGGCAAATATTTGCGACATTTTATGTATGTGTTGTACTCCTGTGCTTTTATTGTACTTTTGTATTAAATAATGCATTCACATTATATTTTTGTTCGTAATTATGACAGGGGAACCTTCGGGCTAAAAATGTTATTGTTTGGGGAATTCAAACAATATTTTTATTCTACTTTATGCGATCTAATTTAAGCCAGCGCTCAATAAAAAAAAATCAATATTTTAATCAAGATAACTTGATTTAATGGCAGCGGCGAAATGATTTCCATTTACATATGAGCAAAGCTTCGGAACTTTGCCCCCAGGTCTTGAAGGTACGATCTTTTTGAGAGGCACAAACAATGAAAATTAATGGAAATCAAAAGAAGAGAAATTTAGATAAAATTGATCACGAGCATGAGCCCTAACACCAAAATGTATCATAATAAGCAATAATCTAGTTTAATGGAAATCGTTCGTGCCTCTCAAAAAGATCGTACCTTCAAAAAGATCCGAAACTTTGCTCATATGTAAATGAGCTATTTGGAACGCCTCCATCCAGATTAGAAGCAACTGTGTGAATATTTCAAAAGTGTCGTCTGCACATACATTTTTGGCCAGCTGTCTGGCATGTGGTTCTTGGGTTTATTTGTTTTATTTAGGACAAGCTAAAACAATCATTAAAAAATGTCTGACAGCAAGAACAGAAAGAAGAAATCTGGCTCACAATTGAACAAGGTAGAGTAGTGAGTCCATATTATCCATTAAGCTGCATACAAAAACGTCACAAAATACCTCTGAAAACCATCGCTTGATGATCTCAACCCCTCCTCCCATAATTTGCTTCTCTCCGGATCCCG
>JAUJYS010004851.1:0-11541 GCA_033995665.1 Melogona broelemanni | reverse complement strand
GGCTCCATCTTTTCAAGATGGCGGCGGTAAGCAAGTGTCACAAATTCCCGCAAACTTAAAGAAATACTTAGGACCACCCAATATACAATCCTGGAAAATTTCAAAACTCTGTGATCATTTGAATAATCAAATGTCTCTAATGACTGGACTATATGTACATGTATGCTCCGCCACCGGCACTAGACTAATGACATATTTTTATTCGAAATATGCATTGTTTTCACACCATCTCTAGTTTCATGTTGGTGTTGAAAAAAACCAATTGAAAAATTACTAATTAAAAGTTAACTTCTAAAAGTAAAAAACCAATAGAAAAAATTGTTAATTTCCAAAATTGAAATAGGTATTTGTTTGCAAAAAAAAAAATGCTCGCCGAGACAGATTTCGACTTCAATGAAAAAAATTATTAAATGAAATAAATATATGAAATCTGTAAAATAAAGTTCCATATTTAAGACAATTTTAATCTGTCAGTTATAGCGTCATCAGACTGAGAGATGAAGACGTCACGACCGAAAACTTGAGCAGCTGGCAAAGTAATAATGCCTCTCTCTATTTTACAGATTTTATTTAGTTATTTGATTTAATCAGTTTTTTCCCCAATTTAAATAAACACATTCACACTTTAAGAAAAATAGTTAAAATAAACCCGAACGGCAGGTAGCTCCCGCATTTTATCCCCCCCCCCATCTTTCCGAAATTGCTGAAGTGAAGCAAAACAGTCGATCGAAAGCTTCTCCAATTTTGTCAAGTAATGTGTTGAAGGGACGGGGGAGGATGATTTCTTCGGAGCCAGACACACACAAACACAAACTCACAACCGAGTCTTCATTCGCTTCGCACAATCCAACCGCTCTCAGATCGCTTTAAACCAAATTTTCGAACGGTGCGAATGAGCCAACCTCGCCACGCGCAATCATCAATGTTCTCACCCTCCTACGTCTATTTCGCTAGTCTTGTTCCTTTTTTTTTTCTTCTTCTCCTTTTTGTACTATTTCTTTTGCTTTTTTATCCGTTGTTGTTGTTGTTTTCGACGCGACGCTGTGCAGATAATAATGCGAGTTAGCGTGACTATAATATTCTTTTCCCTATTTCCGCGTGTCTCTCATTCGATGACTATGAATAGAGCGACGTATTTGTCAGCCAATTTTTACAGTGAGGCAAGTGGAGCGTGTCGACAGAATCGACTTGGATATAAAAACTTGGCACTCATCGGCTCGTGAATATAAGGACACGTGATCTATTTGGATTGGGGGAGTGGGAGCGTTGTTAAAAGTGCAACCTAAGTTGAGAAATATTCACACAGGGATGAGGGAATTAGGGGTTACTATCTTTTTTAAATGCTAAAAATGGTGCATACACTACTATAGTTTATTTGGTCAGAAACGGAGGTACACAGTTCGCAACAGTGTACATGTCTGACGACATCAATTTTCATTTGAGAAAATGAAATTTCTTAAACTGATCAAATCCACCGAATAACCATCGAAATAAACAAAAGCCTGCGGCGGGAATCGAACCCGGGACCACCCGCTCAGTATAACGTGACCATACCCACTGAGCCACTGGGGGCCAATCGACTTTTAAATCCTAAACGAAATCATTTCAAATGTTTCTTGTGTAAGACTGGTATCAAATGGTAAAATAATTTTTATTGTTTGCTACCATATGGAAATATTCCATCGAGTTGTGGGCCTGTTTGACAATTTAAAAAATAGTAATTCAAACGTAATGACCTTGTGGCTGGTATGCGAGCGCCCTTAATCGGATTAATTGGATTTGTCCTTGAACAATTATCCATTTCCCATTTTTCTCGAAATATGTTTCACGGCATGTGGAAAAGTTCGTAAATAAATATTTTTATTACTCATGTTAAATTGTATCGTTAAATGTATTTCCTTTTTTATTTCTCTGTTCCAAGTCCACATTGCTACGTTCTTACCTAGTACAAATACGATCAAGCGAGCCGATATTAATTAAATTATGCATTTTGTGGCGAGCAACAAAAACCGCGTACTTAAATATCCCCTATAATTATTTTGCATACTATTTCGTGGTTTAGAAAGACACGGATGAGTGGGAATAAAACGTCTTGGTTGAATTATGAAAAACTATACTGATTAATTTTGGTACAATTTTAATTGTCTTTCAACGAAACAGATCTTCACTTGCAAAGTTAACAAAAACATTTGTAATTTCTAGCCGAAATTGATAATCAAATAATTTGCAATAGTACAAGCTAACAAGATCCCATCAAATTCTTTGCAATAGTTAAAGTTAATTAAACTACCAGGTAATGAATCAAAGCTATGTCGAATAATTTGATGATTGAAAAAACCCAATGTGCTTTTTTCAAATGTTGCCAATGTTTTTTATTTTTATTCCGGATCACTGTAGTGAATAACACTACAGGAAGTTATTGTACCCCTCGCGTCGCTGTGGCGATGTATGAGGGGCACATTCTAGTACCACAGGATCGAATAAACGTAGGCCTGCGCCGGGAATCGAACCCGGGACCATCCGCTTAGTAGTCTATGACCATAGCCACTGAGCCACGGAGGCCTCCCTTTACGGAAATGACTTGGTAATATTGTTTAATTTGGTTATTTGCTGAGGACAAAAATTGTGATGTTTAATTTTATTGGGCCTTTTGTTCGAGAGTCGTCTGTGAGATTGTTCCTCTGTTGAAGCACTCTGGGGAAAGGTAGGGTGGGTTGACGTTAGTCGAACTAACGAGGTAGCCCAGTAGCATGTTCATGTGGTCCCTTCTATTCCTAGTGGGAGCCGAGCTTACCTCATCACCAACTTTGACGTTTCAATCTCGCTTTAAAACATTTTTAAACATTAAAAAATATGTATGGTTGCACTCGGTATGCATTGCTCCAAAACCATACCAACGTCATAGGGTCCGATCCCTTGACTATTGAGACCGTTCTTCTTTTATTTCGAAATGTAGCAACATGTGCACGATGTTGCGAAGCGTCGTGCCAGTGACGTATTCCAGAAGCCAAAGGTCTCAGTAGAATTTTGTCTCAATGCCTCGTGATGGGTTTCTCTGGTGTTAGTCGTTTCGACGTGGCGGATTTGGTCGCGCTCGGATCCGTTCCGTTCTTACTATTTCTATTTTATTTCACCGTCACGTCCGCGTGGCCGGGTCGCACTGTGCTTCCCCCCCCCCCATTATCACCCCACGCCGTTTCCTCCCCCCCCAACTACACTTCTTATACAAATTTCATAGCATCTTCGCTTGTTTCGTGAGGCGCATGCTGCCGATGAAGGGGTGGGGAGTCTTGAACGTGATGCCTGTTGTTGCGCTATCAGAGTATAGAGGTGTACTGATTGCTGAGACACCTGGTGGTAAAAGATGGAAACATTTGTTTGGTATAGTAGGCGAGGCGAAACCACGTTCCCTTACAAACTCAATTTTAATGATCATCATCACTGAAGCGAATATCGCAACAGGAGATTCTGTCAAAAAACACAAAATGTACATTTACCCACCACGAATGACCACAAGCATGGTCATTAACATCATCCGTGAATCCAGGAGATTCTGTACCTCTCTAAATCCTTCCTAAAGAGCATTACATGTGTATATATGGAGGGACACATTTGTCCCTGTACTCCGGGATCTCGAATAAACAAGAGCGCAGGTCGGGAATCGAACCCGGGATCACCGCATGACAGGCGGGTGCTCTATCCCCTGGGCTAAAGCTTTAGCTTGGAAGTTTTGGATTTTGAAGACTCATTGGAGATTGTGTCCAGAGATGCAAGTCGTTGAACTTGGAGACTTAGTCTATGTCATAGTGAGGATGATTATTTGTTGTTGATTTTTCTCAGAGTTTATTTCTTATGTTAAATTATTCGGCATATTGAATTTTCAATTTTATCTTATTAGAAAAGTTCTATTTTTCGAGCTATGTTTATGCCATATAAAATTTATATGTAGCGGAAAGGCTTGTAGCTTAAATATTGTTGTCTTGTGTTGCCGCTTAGAACAAAATACGTTTTGGTTCTGGTTTGTTTTGGTCTGGACTTTTTTGGATTCTGTAAACGAGAGCAACGTAGTTCAAGTAATTCGGGCTTTGGCCGCCAGTTGATGCGGCGATGGACCGTTCCGTAGTTTTTTTTTGGCGCGTGCGCCATAGGCGATGGCCTCGTCGTCGGCCAAAGCCCCACCTAAGACCTTTTACCAATTGGAAGACGTTGATGGCCTTTTGATTTTCTCACCTGTCACTGGCGGAACTGGCGACGACAAGAAAAGAAGTGCGGGGATTGAGCTCGATTGACTGAGCCGATCGGACCCAAGAATAGTCATCAGAGGTTTGTTTCGACGCCTCGTTTGGATTGATTTGTGTGTTTGAGTGTGGAAAATCCATTGGATATTCGATTATTATTATTATTATTATTATTTATTCACAAGAAATACATAAGATACTTTCCCGCCATCACCCCGAAGGGGAATTCTGACACCCCTTAGCCGTATCGAAATATTGGCTATGAGGGGTGGCGATTGAATCGCATTTAAAATCCAAGTATTGCAGTCTGAGTGTGTTGTAGACGTTATTGGAAATTGAAACCTCATCATGGGCATATAAGTTAGCAGTATTAGGAAGCATCTGAACGGAAAAGTTCCGTTCCTAGGAACTGTTTTTTTTTTTGAGGAACTTAGAAACGCCTACCCGTAGGTTCCTTTTAATTTGGAAGGCGTCCTCTTCTGAATATAGAGTTCTTTTTTGCCAAAACCTTCGATTTTCTACGAGTATTATTGCCCAAAGTTTTTTTTACAGCATCACACAGAAATTGCTAAAGATTATAACCTGGTGAAAGCTTTTGATCTAGAAAAAAATCAATTTTGCGAATGGTAGGAAAAAATTGGTAAAACGCTAGAAGAATTTTTTCAAATAATTGTTCACGCACTAAAGTGAAATTATCATCCGTGTAGACCTGTTCTTAATGATATCGGATGATATGGTGGTTCAGCGTTCAGTACGCGGACTACGAACGGAGACGTGTCTGTTTCGATGACTCGACGATCGTACAGACGCGACCGTACGTCTATAATACTAATGCCAATGAAATCGGTCAATTACAATTGCGTTGTGAAATTGAATTCGCCGCGTGCAATAACTTTATCCTTTTCAGCCGGGGAATGTACCCTCACCCTCCTCACTCCCCCCGACCCGCCACCATTACTACCGCGCCTCCACATTACCTATTATCCAACTCACTTGTCTACCGTACGTCCCCCCGACTTTTGTACCCTTCTATCCTCGCCTCACGTCCTCCGCCTTCGAGCAGGCTATTTTTTAGGATGGCGGCCGCCAAAGAGATACATGGTGTAGATGCAGTAATCCGATGGTTAGGGCACGGTAATTAAAAATGGCCGATTCACCACTATAGACATGGGATTATTTTTTATCACTTTAGTGCAGATTACAGGATTTATACTCTTATAGTGGAGGAGAAATATTAACAAGCGTCACCGGAATCTGACTTCTTACGTTTTGGCTTTCTCATTTCACGAACGATAGAAATGTTCATTTTGAGAATTCAAATCAAAGTGTACAATTTGTTATGCACTTTTTGTATATTTGATTTTTAAGTTACCTCAAATCGAACAAAATGTTTAACCAAAAATTTCTATTACTAGCCACGTGAAATTTGTGGTAAGATCACATTTCAAAGTCTGGTGGTGGCTAATCGTACTGAAACGTACTATTAAACCAAATTTGGGATATCAAATACATTTAATTCGAACAATGCGATTAGTTACTATTTTATTCAAGATTTCAGAAGTTATGATCGAAGAAAAATTTATTAGACGAAACTGAATGTGGATAAATAAAATATATAATTGATCACAAGCATTCCCTCTAACATCAAATTATATCAGATATCACTAGCATGCAATAGACAACAAATTATATATAACTAAATCAATCACAAGCATTCCCATAACATTAATTTTGTCATTGAAACTGACTGTTCTCTCTCGGATTAAAAAATAATAATATCGTTACACCTGCTGATTTGACATTTGAGGCAAGGTAGCTAACTACTTTTGAAGATAACGATGACAGTACGATTTCAATCGATTTCTACTTCATTGGAGAGAGAGAGACCCCGATAAATTACTTAAAAGATGGCCTGTTTGTTCCTACTGTCCGAGACACTGACAAATGCGCGAACGTCACCCCGCGTATATATTTCTCTCGCTCTAAATTCATCTCTCCACCCCACCCTACCTTCTCCCACCTACACACATCCCCGTCTATTTTTGCCATCGTCACCCGTCCTCCCCCCACCCCACCACTACCACCTTCATCATCCCTCCAACCTATTGCCGAATATATTTAAAGTCATTCTATTGTCATGCAGCGTGAAGAATAAATAAAAGCGAGTTTGGCAGCGGACCGACAGCACCCCGCTGGTGCGCGCCGGGTGGAGAAAAAAAAATGGCGGCGCGGCCGCGCGGCAGTGTCGCCAGATGACAATCCGAACCGCCTCGCCGATCTAACGAGCCAACCGTAGCCGCCTTGTTGTTCCTTGCCATTGTGGATACCATCCTGATTGTATTTTAGATCGCGTGGCGTTGATTGAATGAGTATTGCTTTTTTTTTTGGCACTGCAAATTTCTGATGCTGTGTATCGATTTCTTTCTCGCTTCGAAACTGCCGCGTCCACAAAATTTGGCCAGTGCAGTTGAACCTGCTGGTGCACAGAACCGCGGAGAGAATTTACTAACTTTTACCGCGTGGCGTGTACTTTTCCTTGTTTTTCCTCGTATTTCGGTGTTGATAAATGGTAGCCTAGTGTTGGCATTCACTGCCTGCAGGAATGCTGTCCCTGGTTGCTCAACTTCGTATTTTCCGGGGCAGCATATTGGTAACGTTCAAGTGCAAAAACAGCAGTGCAGAAATTTATGTATCTTGTGGCTACTTTGATGCTTACTACTACTGATTGTTGATGGAAGTTCCTTTGACCAAATAAAGGATCGGTGAGAACGGCAACATTCGGATGAAGTAGGTTTATTTAAAATATCACGAAAAAAATTAATACAAATTCCACCTAAAAAATTGTATTAATTGTTTCGTGATGTTTTAAATAAATCTACTTCATCCGATTGTTGCCGTTCTCATCGATCCTTTGGCTTCCATCAACTATCTCTATATGCTACACACGGCTCCTGCCACATTAACTTTTACTTTCTATTGATGTAGCTTGTGGCTTTGGCAACTACGCCAGAGATGCGGACTTCAATTCCCGACCGAGACGTCTGACATATTTTCTGTTGAGAAAAATTGGTACCGTCCTTCTGTTCTGAATTGAAGTAACTCCGTATAACCGATTTCCACACTTTTATTGCCAAGAGGCCACAGAAACATTGTGCCAATGATAGGTTTCTGTATAAACTCTGAAACGATTTTATGTTTCATGATCAAAAATATTACTTGTATGAAAAATTATTGAAAAATTATTGTTGGCATACAGTTACTGGTTGTTATATTTATAACCAAAGTGCTGAAACGATTTTATGTTCCATGATCAAAAATATTACTTGTATGAAAAATTATTGTTGGCATACAGTTACTGGTTGTTATATTTCTAACCAAAGTGCTTTTAATTATTTTGTGCTGACATTGCAACATGGGCATATCGCGGCCCTTGTTTTCGCAACACCAGCTGGCAATTTTATAGAAGTGGCCCAATAATATAAAAATAAATTTCTATGCCTCCACTTAGGATGACAAATGGAAGTCCGTCGACGAATAAATTGTATCCCGGTCGGTATTAAATGCCGAATATTTTCTCCCATTATATCGCGTCAATTTCGGTCTGCAGCCGTGTTTCGTTGAGGTCACGTGTTATTTATATATATTTTTTGGTTAGGGACCGCCGCACTTGCCTTATAAGAGTTGGTCACAACTAAACCGTCAAGCTGAGTATTGTGCCGCATGTCGATTCGTAAATTGCGGTCAGTGGCGACGACACCCTGCGGAGACAATTTCCTATAATGGGTCCGCCGACAATTGCTAGTAAATATCCATAAAAAATGGGGGAGGACAATCTAATGGGTGCATTGTTATTTTGTTTCGATTGATTTACGGTGCAGGCGGTTAATTGAAAAAAAATATATCCTTTACGAATATAAACGGGCGTTGTTCGGGAAAACCCATAAAATTGTACCTGTATGGTTTATTTCCCCCCGCTTCGATATGCAGGCTGATCCTTATCTCGCTTTGCGTTTGTCATACGATAATGTATGTAATGTAATTTTTGGGGCGGTTTGAAGAGCTCGATTCGTTACATGTATGTGGTCGTTTCTTCGATAAGCCACCAGATTGCGCCACTCGCTTTTGAGAAAGGATAATATTATTGGAAGTAAGTCTGATTTGGCCGATTGGTGAGCGTACACGCTCGCCGACCAGCGGACCTGGGTTCGATTCCCGGTGTAGTCGATCGTTGGATTGGCTGGTGTTACGGCGCAGGGGTGGGCTTCTGCTTCCTGAAGTCACTAGGCGTCAAGGTGATCGAGGGTAGGGGTTTGGAGACGTCGCGATGGACACAACAAAATATTAGTGATTGGGAAAAAGTTCAGGGGTCTTTTCTACCGTTTGTTAAGGAGGTTTTCAAACGTATTCGACTGAAACTTTAACTCAGGGGGTAATCTGTCCTCGCCTAGGCTTCTGACCGAAGTAAGGATTTTAAACGTCTACCTGACAATCGTACATGCACGAGTTCACTGACTTGTAAACGAATTTCTCGCACGAAAAAATTCCAAGAGCCTTGACCGGGAGTTGATACCATGATCACGGGTATAAAAAACGAACACGGTAACCCTTTTCAGCCCCACGTTAGCTTTTGGTTGGTTGGTTAGTAAAATAGTTCAGGAATCTTCAGGTAAACGCGAGACCAAAATTCGCGATTGAAAAAAAAATATATAAAAAAAGTTTCTTAAAGGATGGAGTTGGCTGCGCGGTCAAACCAGTTTGATTTCGCAATAAAAACGTATTTATGCACGTTAATTCCTCTAATGAGTCTGTAGATTGTCTTTAATGGGGCTCGCGGTGTGGCAGGCGTACTACCTGCGAGGCTGCGAGCGAAAATCCCCCGAGCATGCGAGCGCGCGAGGACCAGTAAAATAATGCCCATTAATTTCTCGGCACTTGAGCACCGCGCGCCCGTAAAACCGACAACTTAATTAATAATGTAAAACCTAATTTACTCACAGTGTCTGACTTATTTGGGACGGTCACACAACAACCGTAGGCCTGCGCACGTACAAACCAGGACGACTGCGATGCCCCCAGACATCTGGTTTATCTGCAGCTTAGTAGTAGTACTACTACCTGCCTACACCCACTTGCTGAAGCGTAGACCTAGATAATTGTGGAGTGAACGTTGAGACTCTGCGCCCGAAGATCTAGTATATTTAATGACTGAGAGTTTCCTTCATAAATTCAGCGTTTATATCCTACTAAGACCACAAGGGTTTAAGCGCTACGGACGTAGCTGCGACGTCCACGCTAGCTGCATGTGTACGTACACACAAGCGGTATTGCTGCGTTCTTTCACCACAGTGATTCATGCAATTTTGATGCAATTTTGATGCAAATTTGATGCGATTAATGTAATTTTATATCATTGGGATTTGAAGGAGATTGGTGAGTCTCATCAAATACGTCTAAATGTGGAGTTTGATGGGCTACTGGAATTGTTGCTTCCAAATTTATGTTTACTGGATTCTCGTCATGTCTGTGTCCAAAGAGTGAAGTGCTGAGTTAAAATCCAAAGTTGGGAATTTATGATGTTCTCTACTGCTTCCTTTCTGGCCTTTACTCCCTTTAAATATCTTCGATTGCCGCGAATTCTTGACCCTGATTGTCGACAGTTTTTCAGAATTTCTCAAAAAGTTGACCGTTTGGATTTCTTACGCCTCACCAACTCGAAAACTATCGAATTGAAACTCTTTGTTGAGTTTCTTATTTTTTTTTATTTTTTTTTTTTTTAAATCACCTTAGCGCCTAATGCACTACAGGATTACTGCACATTCATGTCTCTAAGGAGATATGCGAGGGGAAGGGAAGGGAAGAGGGATGCAGGTGGAATAGCCAGACTGCAGGATCCACCACTGAGCTCTGGACTCCCTACTGGAAGCTCAGGGGTGACGCCAGTACCCCAGGCTAACGAATAAACGAAAGCCTGTGCCGGGAATCGAACCCGGGACCGTAAGCTCGCTGAGCCATCGGTTCGTACGCTTACCAGCAGCGGGATTACAGGAACGCGCCACCGCTCCCAGTCATTTAGTCGTAGACATTGTCAATTCAGAAAATATTGACTTCATTTTTCTTGTGCATTTTCTTCTGAAGCTTTCTAAGCAGATCACGGATCTCCATTAATGACGGACGCTCGCCATGTGGCGTTAGTATCTGGTTGTGGCTCCCAACTACATAAACCACCAATCGCCACCTACCGGCGAAGCGATGAAATGTTTTTCAGCACACCGCCCACACACTTGAGTTAACCGTACACTAGGGGGCGCTCTTGTTTATCGGTTATGCTGCCGTTATGCAAGAGGCGAAGCTTAGGAAGATAAGAAGTCTCGGTCACCAGTACACGTTATGGCGAGTCAATACACTAATTGGCAAAAATCCGATAAGGTGGAACTCGAAAAAAAAAATGTTATCGCCTACTGCAACAATTAACTTGTACATTTCTCTCCAATTAAAAATCGGCCCTCAATCACCGAGCTTAACATTTGGTATCCATTACACAGACGAAGCCTGCCTCGAGCTATACCTAGCGCGCAATCACTCCTGAATTTTAACAGTAAAATGCGGTTTGGCGATTTTGGGTTTTGGTCGACGAGATACCGAGAATAGCAATAATAATACTAAAATTGTTGTGCTATTATGGCGCTGTCCTTGATAGGAGAGGACAAATTGATTAGCTCACGAATAGTAAATAGTAGATTAAAATCATTTTACTGTTGCAGTTGATGTTGTTGACATGCCTCCTGGCATCAGTTTTGTAAGTTAACGACTTCCTCCTCGCATGGCCTGTGTTAATGCAATTAATACGCAGAGATAATATAACCTTCCAGAGAGATACATTAATATACATTATATTTTTGATGAATCAGCGGTCGACGAATTTATTAATATTTATTTTTTCGTCTGACCACATACATCTAATCGAACAAGGTATTTCGCGAGACGCGAGACACCAGTCACCAAAAGTGGCTTAGGTGGTTGGAATTTTGATAATGGACCGTGCGTTCGCGCCCTGAATTATCACCCTCTAGAGGGCGCAGTTAACGCTCCTCGGACATGACACCGGTATGTGGTTACTGGGTAATTCCTAGTGTAGCCGTCGGTGGCGCCACGTGCGCCAGCTGGCAACCAAAAGTCGCTGCTCGCGTTGTTGTGATTCGCAAATATAATGCTGTTGCGATTTCTCAACAGTGTTGGGTTCGTTCCTTTTGAAAAGGAACTAGTTCCCGTTCCCGTTCCTCCGATCAAAAAAGGAACGTTGGCG
>JAUJYS010004850.1:0-11541 GCA_033995665.1 Melogona broelemanni | reverse complement strand
ATCTCCAAAGAGACACGAGGGTGCAGTATTCCTGTAGTGCACTAGGCGCTACGGTGAATTAAAAAAAAAAAAAAACCTAAGCAACAGCATATTTTCGGGAACACGATCTGGGTGCTGCTGCTGCGTGCCATGATCGTTTGCGGTATACACTGTGTACGTGTGAAGAACATGTAGTGTGGATCTGGGTGTCATTGGGTGATTGGAAATAGAACTCGTGTCGAGCACGTGACCTCATGATTGGTGGGTGGTCGAAGCTCTAATCAAGTTTTTAATGGCCTAATATACCCATACATCAATTGGGGGCACCTAGTACGTCACCAACCACAACGTCAAAGTCACATTTCAACATGAAAAACGATTTCATTGAAAACTATAATTCAGGCAAATCATTTCCGTTACAAATCCAGGGGCGAAACGGTCATTTTGCCATCATACCTATAGGTAGGGATCTTTGACGTGTACATGACATGGCACAACTTCGGCTACAGCGATTTTGCTAGCATTCCCAAGGAATTATCGCCTTCGAATTTCTTTCTCCCGAAATGTGGTCCGGAGATCACGGGCAGGTTGACCGCGTCATTATCAATCATTTTAAGAAATTGCGCACGCATTTTCCTTTTTAAAAAGTGTACTCTTTAAGTGCGACATTCCTTCCTTTAAAAAGTTGCTACAAATAGTTACTTTTTTTAAAGCGCGCTGTTTTGAATCATGAATGTTTAGTTTTAAGAAATCGCGCTGCGTGTGCTCTTTCCTGACAAATATGTGTTACATCCATTACATGCAATTTTTTTCGAACTGTCACACGAGGAATCCATATACGAATCAATTAAAGAATGTCATACATACTTGTATGTAATCGATACTAAAAGCGGACCTATCTGGATGCTGTAGATCCGAAGCTCATGCGTGTCATACTAGTTGTGCCATTGTCAATTTAGGACACGACAAATTGACGAGCACAATGTAGTACGTCAAGAGACAAGAGCTGCCATCTCACTTGTACTTTGGAACGCTCGAAGACCTTTCAGATATTTATGAATTATATAGCTATTTAGATCGAATGAACAGCTTTCTTTAACTAAGTCACCTGGCGGTCAAAAATAGAAATGATGTTTTTTCTTCTTTCTGTAATAGAAATACCCTTGTCGAATTGCCGGTAGCCTACAACTTTCCACATACCTGCATTATTGAATGATCCCTTTTCCTAAGAAGGAGTACTTGGTATCTGTCCTTTTTCTCAGGAACTGGAACGGGCGTTCCTTTTACTGTGTCTGGACCATTTACGTTATTAATATTTGAATATTAAATATTATACGTAGTATCACTTAAATATCTTGAAAAATATGATGACGTTCGCATTGAAAGCTCACGGTATAAAAAATTCCATTTACTAATAAAAGTATAGGGATAAATGGAATTTTAAATATTTGCATTTGCTCAGAAAGTGATTTTTTCATTATTTTAGTTTACTTTTTAATCGAAGGAACGGAAAAGATCCAGTTCATTTTCGACATATTTTAAGAACATTAGGTTCCTCTCAATTTCTGTATTACTCGAGTTCATACAGAAATTGTTAAATTTATTACAAAAAATTAATACAGAAATTGAAAGAACCCTAACGTGTTTCATTTTTCAAAACCATTTTTAACACTGGGAAAAATGTTTGGCGATTGTCGAAAAAATCAGGATATATATCGATTTTAATCAGGGTAACCGACTTTCATTTTCGGTGCGAGCCCACAACAAAACCCGTATTTTCACGCAAGAGACAGCGTATTTATTTATATGTTTTAATTTTCTCGTTCCGCAGGTGAAAGTATGGTTCCAAAACCGGCGCATGAAATGGCGACACTCGAAGGAAGCCAAGGAGGAGCTCGCCAAACAGAACCGAACGGACGAACTGAAAGAGAAGAACGCTGGTCCAACGACGACTAGCCCCACTAATGGCAGCGGTGTCACCACCACCACCACTAGCACTACCACCGTCGTCAATATTAGCAACAACAACAATAACACCATTAATAATAGGCCTAACAATAGCAGCAGCAGCCACGTCGTCGGCGCCTCCAAACAGATAAACGTGTGTAGTAGTAGTGTTCCCGCCAATAAAAACAACAGTGTGGGGGTCAGGGGTCTGTCTGCCAATTCGATTTATTCGTTGGCCACAGCGGCCAGCCTGCGCCACAAAGTTGACAATGCCGCTGCCGAATCGCAACAACAACAGAAGAATCACGTGACGGTGGAAGGCATCGAACGACTAGCGGAAAATGTATCCTCGTCCTCGTCCAGCTACGGCAGCAGCAACCGGCCAGCATCGACTAACAAAGTGTCCTCCAGGGCGGTGACGCATCATCCCTTTCAAGAAGTGGCCAACGCTAATAAGATTGAGACTGCAGTTTCGAAACTGCAAATCGTTACTTGAGAATACGTATACCATGCGCGCGAGACAATTCTAAATGCCCCTCTGTTAGCTGATATGGAACCATCAAAAAGTAAGTTTATTTGGTTAAACGATGGTGGTGTAAAAAAAAAAAGAATACACGCACAGATAAATGTAGAATTAATTGAGAACAACCGATTAAATGTACATAAAAATAGCGTCATAAAGTCATCTAGTCAAGACACTATTAATCATTAAAAGTGTCTTGACTAGATGACTATACAGATGTATAACACTGGATTTTATTTACATGTAATCGGTTTTTCTCAATTACGTTTATTTGTTTTAGAAAAGAACAATACCTTGCTACAAAAAGGTTCTTAGAATTTCTAGGCAAAATAACTTGATTTTACACACAAAACCTTTGAAATTTGTTCATTCTTGTCTACTAAGTTTGTCAATGTATGGTAGTTTAATTTGATCCAAACTCAAAACAGAAAAACTAACCAAAAGAGAGCCACAACAACCAAGTAATACTTGTGGATGACAAACAAGTAAATACAGAAAATCTGTTTTGTAAAATTCATGGTTTGAAATGTGATAAAAAATGATTAATGTGCCTCATGTAATTAATACGTACCAACTCGTCAAAACAAAATAATTTAACGTACATAAATAAGCGGCATTCCTGAATTAATATTGGAGTAAAAGCAAAGTGCATGGCCATATTTTAATATGAAGAGTAATTAAAATAATTTTTTAAAAATAATGATACAAGTCAAATAATCTCTGAAATGTTGCCAAATATTGTTAGGTCATCGCCATTCGATTGCTTGCATATTACGCAAGATATGTTCTGTGCCAACTTGTACTTCTGAACTGATAACAAGGAAAGATAGCCCAGATTGTCAAATTGCCTGTTATATTTTGGTGTACAGTGCATATTTATTATTGTGAAAAATATTTGGAGAGAATTTTACTGCTTTCGCAAGATGCCGAACCAGCAAACAGCCAAAGATGTTTTTGATGATGTACATTGTGCCTTTTAATTACAGATTAGTCTGTTGTTTCATCAAAATGCCAATTTTATTTTAAGAAATTGTGTTGAAACTGCTCATGCATTTTCACTTGGGGTCCTTTTCCGGTGGATAGTCAATACAAATGTGCTCTAATCATGCATCTTTTGAAATAATGTATATTTTGTGTCACGTAAAAAGTTTTGAAAACTAAAATATGGCAATCCGAGACTCTTGGTTCTAGTTCCGGTTGATTGAAAAACATTTTAGTTCGGGCAGTGCGGATGATAAGGAACTGTGCGTCATAAAGCCGAAAACATGGGCGCAGTGTTGGGTAGGAACGGAACGGAACGAAAAAGATTCGTTCCTAGGAACTGGTTCCTTTTTTGAGAAACTTAGAAACGCCTAGCTTACTTTTCATTTTTGAGGAACTGTAGCGGGAACTGATTCCTTTTAAAAAAGAACGAACCCAACGCTGTCAAATATATATATATATATACGAGTATATATATTTTTTTTTTTTAAATCACCGTAGCGCCTAGTGCACTACAGAATTACTGCACCCTCGTATCTCTATGGAGATATGTGAGGGGCAGGGAAGGGAAGGGATGAGGGATGGCAGATGGAATAGCCAGACTGCAGGATCCACCCCTAAGCTCTGGACTCCCTAATGGAAGCTCAGGGGTGACGCCAGTACCCCAGGCTAACGAATAAACGAAAGCCTGGGCCGGGAATCGAACCCGGGACCGTCGGCTTCGTAGGATGTCGCCATACCCACTGAGCCTTCGGTACGTATAAAATCAATTAGTTAGAACAGGGTATTCTCATCAGAAGAACCCACAATGTTTTTGGATGTGGCGCGCGTACCTGGGTGATGATCGCCTGGTTGGTGTCCTGATTGATGTGGTCGATGTGCAGCAGTAGGGAATCTCTCAGCGATTCGGTGGCACTGTTTGGTAACTCGTGGAAATGATTTTGTATCTGGTTCGGGAATAATCATAAAAAGATTATCTTTAATAAGAAACTGTGAATCCTCGTATAGTTCGAGAAAATTAACGGTGACAAACCAATAGGACATATTCGGCGAATAGCAAATGTCATTGAGACAAAATATCAACCTGGTGGGAAACAGTGGTAACTTCCATACATTCAATGTTTTCACTGTTTCTGACCGCTGTCGTGGTCATAAGAAACATTTTATAAGTCCTATTCGCAAACTAGGCGGCCGCAAAAACAGTGTGTCTGTATATTCCAGTCGGTAATGCTTCCGACTGCGGTGCGTACGGGCCCGGGTTCGATTCCCGGCTCAATATTATTTTTGGTAAAGCATAAGGGATGTTTTGATATGTTCGTGTAGATATTCAGCATTGCAAAATTTCGTCAAACTGTATTCTCCAAAAATAACACAATTTGCCATTGACATTTGGCAACAGACTTTTGTCATCCGCCGTAAAGATTGATAACGAACACATCTTGCAACTAAATGACAATTTAAATAGTTATACTGTAAGATAACAGCATACTCCAAATTTGTTTTCATATTGGCATTGATGTATTCTGCATCTTGTGGGATTTAAACGTTGGACAATTTTCGCACGCTTGATTGACCTGAAATAATCTTTCATTAATAGCTTTGGCAGAAGCATTGATAATGCAACGACTTGGCAGGAACCAACGAACTAAGAGTACGCTGACCATCGGTTCCCTTCACGGACAACGAATCACAAAAAAAAACCTATGACCATTTCAATCGCGCAGCACGCTAATTAGCATTTTTTTCTTCTTGCTCGACACCTCTCTTACTTTGCTTCTCATCGTCTGTGCAGCGAAACAACACGAAACGACGTCCAACTTCTTCAGCAACAGCTCGTCCGCAATCTTCCATGAGTAAATCTGAAAATAAAAAAACATATGATCACTATTTTTATTTTCAGTTAAACTGTGCGAAAGAAAGAAATAATTCAGACTCGAGAGTTTGAAAAATTTCATTAAAACTCTGTGTTCTACATTCATGACTACCTGCGTAGTGTTAATTAGAAAGCCAATCTATTAATATTTAACCGAAACTGTACGAAATGACATGTCATAGTATATGTAAACAACCCGACCCTAACTCATCCATAGTCAAATGTCAACTGGAACAATCCATCATGTCTAAGCCAAATCACATAAACTGAAGGAATTTGATGAAAGATAGTTGAAATCCAGGTAACATAAAAACGATTTTACATTATAAGTTAACCACAGGCGGAAGTGAAGACGCGAAGAAATGCACTTGTGTACTTTCCTGTCGCACTAGAGCCGGCCTACCATCTCGGATAACAACACCGGCTCAAAACTAGCGTCGGCGATTGGTGCAAAGCTACCACAAAATGTATAGGGCATCCTAGCGAATCCGCAATTCGAACGAATTGTGCGTTGGACAAAAACCAATTTCGGCAAAGACCTAGGCCTACTTCTTAACCCTTACCGATTTTTGCAGCTCGCCCAGCCACACGGAAGCCTTCTCCTTGCCATTGGAGTCGGGGTTGGTGTACAGCGTGTGGATGGCTTGGCAGACCGTCTCCACCGACGGTGACGAATCCATTTGGTCCTCCAAAATGTGCCGCGACGAATAAAATGGTGAAAAAACGAAATCACAGTTCTCTTTCCTCGAAATAAAATCTTATAAAACCACTGACAAATCGCCGAAAATCACGCACAATGCACGATCGGAGCGGAACCGGAAATTATTGGACCAAATTTTCCCCGATATGCAGCAAATTGTCAATCGATTAAACCAAAATGGCGGCCATTGAGAGGAAACTTGTGTTGACCTCAAACAGAAAATATAAATATTTTTTATGTAATATTGCCATGAATATTTTATTGATGGATTGTTTAAATATTAATTTTTTAGTAAGTTTACTTAAATGTGGTACACTTGCACGTAAATTAGTTTTTATATAATATGGCGGCAAGCGAATAAAAGTTAACCTAACCTGTTTGACTCAAATTTGCGAAATAATGTAAAATATAAAATATATTCCGAATCTCATAAACAAACAATTCAATTTCATTTTCAATATTTAAATGTGCTTTGGTTTTGTATTCTGTGCTTAAACAATGTGAATTTTTAAAATGGATTAATATTGCAATTATTTATGATGCTAATGACGCCTCAATGGTAAACATGAAAGCCAGCCAACAGGACAAAGCCAGCTAACGATGCACGATAACTATTCCTAGAAATGTATTACCGTTTCTGTACATTTTATACCCAAAATATGTCGAAAAGTCAATATTATATAAAAATTAAATTTATTGTGTATTTCATTTTAATTAATATGTTCAGTAACTCAGTCACAAAGCTAATAAATAAAATAGTGTTACTGAAACCACTGGGTATAACAGCAGTAGCATTAGTCATATTGTCGGCGAGGCTCGATCAAAAAGTTACAAAATTTCCTAATTTTCAATAATAAAAAGTATCGGGAAACTTCATATTGGTCGGATTTTGGTGATTGACAGGTCGTTTTGAATGTTGTCATAGTTATTACAAGAACTGTCGTTCTGAAAATGGATATTGATGGCCTGCCAATAGTAGGGGCATCTATAGACCTAACAAAGGTACGATAAATTAATCATGAATTGGTGTTTTGAGCGCAAAGATGTTAAGCCTATCCCCAGTCTTGCTCCGAGGAAACTCCCCTTATGATATTACTGTTCCTTTTAGGTGCTTGTGTCTCAGGAAACTACTCATTTTCTCCACAAACCTACTTTATAAAATACTTTATTCGTTCCCTGGATTCAGCCTTTGAAACGAGACTCTAGTTTGTTAATCGAGATTCTAGTTTATGCTTTCTCCAAAACAAGAAATGTCACGAGCAAGATACCGTTGCTCAACACTGACCATCGGGCGATTATTGCAGCTGTCGATGCTCAGAATTCAGCCTATTCAGTGCTAAGAGACAGCGCCTTATTTATTTTACTGTATTATCTGCTTTTCACCGTTGTCTTAATAAACCAATTAAAACCATACGGGTTTTTTTTCGACGAAAATAGAGAGTAACAAAAATTCTTGATCACCTAATCTGATCAGTTCATTTGTTTCCTATTTTTCTAGGTGCCTTCAATTCACAGTAAACGAACCCTAGCTTTTCTAAATCACTTCATATGTCAGACCGCCAATTTTCTCAACAAATTCGCGTGCGTCTGCGAAACCAAACTCGAAGACATCAATATGCGCATTCAGAGGATAGAGACTTCACTCAGTATTCTCGAAGCTAAGGTAATTTCATCCTTGCCCCTGCAAATGATGAGAAATTATAATAATATGTCTTGTTTAAACATACATATGTAGATCGAGGTGAACCAAAACGGCACATATCCTCATTATTAATACGCTTGTTTAAACAGCTGTTCATCTCCTGCAATGACGCTGTCGAAAATTAATTCAAATATAATGCACAATTTCTAACGTCCATTCGTTGTATCAGTCCTGCTCTTATTAAAATAGGTTGCACCTTTAAAAAACAATATACCTTAAAATTATTAATGATAAATGTACTAGATTTGTTAAGTTTTTTATTTTTAAATCCGTTAGAACCGTAGATGGCGATACAATATTCCAATATTGCTTTATTATTTGACTCACATATGCTTTCTAATCCAGTTGTCGTCCGTGCCCGGGCTGGACGACATCCAATTGCCGACAGCCGGAGATGCTCCAGGACCGGCCAGCGGTGCCGCCGTGCCCGGTCGTTTGTCCGTCGAGAACAGCAGCCCGATGACGTCCCGCGTCGACACCAGCGGAAACGAGACGATCAGTCCCCGGAACCAGTCGGACAATCGGACGGAAGCGACGGAAGTGTCGAAGAGTGAGACCACCACCAACTCCACGCTCAATCTCACCGTTTGCCAGGATCCCAGATACGCCAAATATTTTAAATCCCTCAAAGTGGTGAGAGCTCCAATTATTTCAAATTCAGAAAATCGCCAAATCCAAAAATTGTTAATTTATATTGTTAGAAATTTAATTAGTTAGTTGTATTGCCAAGGCAACATAATCTACTGTAGTGATATTTACTACAGTAAGGGAAACTTCCCTATTTAACAAAAAATAATAATAATTGTTTGTTAGCGATGTAAATGCAGAAATGAATTATTGAAACTCTACATATAATAGAAATTTAAGCATGTTAAAAAATAAAGCAAGATTTATTGCTCTGACTCTGAAGTTTTGGGTTTTCAAAAGTGAAGTTTTGATTCTAGGTGATGAGTTTGAATCCCGGCTAGGTAAAAACAATTGATTGAGTTTCCGCGTAGCCAATTGGGTAAACTAGGTAAATCACAAAAATAGGATAATTGTTGTTCATGTCATTGTCGAACATCGAAATATTTTTAGAAAGGAATTATCAATACAAATTAAATTCAATTTCAATGAATTGGAAAAATGTAAAGAAGAAATTTATTTTCATCACTACCGAGAATAATGTGTGTTTTGCACCTTTGTGCAATTACTAAGTATCCGTTGTCTTGTTCATTACAGGGGGTACCGGCAATGGGCGTGCGTCAGAAGATGGTTGCCGATGGCGTGAATCCGGATCTCTTAGAGTAAGTTAACCACTGGCATAATAAAACATAGGGCCAAGAAGTGCATAAAAAGTGTAGAAATTCGTCATTATAACTTATCGGGTTCTTTTGTGAAGTCGCGGCCATCAGGGACATTTCGCTTGTCATTAATTATTCCATATTTCAACTTAGCAATCCGAACGCACCGGCACCACCAGAAGATCCAGACAAGGAGGTCAGCGAGCGATCGGACTCAGACAGCGAAATTGGCAGCGACTTTAGCGACTAGTCAGTTCTGGTCCGAAGCCCAAGCACAACCAGTGAAAACCAACGTCGGTTTAAAATAACTCGCCAGTCTTTGTCGAGACAAAGCGTCCGATTTTCGCATTGCAATTCTAGTTGTTTTATTTTTATACTTGCATGCATTTGTACGAGTCTATTTGTTATTGATTGTATTACTGAGAAATTCTTTTTTCATCCTGTGTATATAATTATAAAATAAAAACCAAGTCAAGCGCGTAGCTAAAGCAATTGTTTGTATTAATTATTTCCCATTTTCTTATCATTGCATTTCTTCAAAGCGCTCAAATGTCACGGGAACACTAGATGGCGCCACCAGTTCTTTCGAACGCACATGCATCGTTTGTGCGGCATTCACGAAGTGACTGACTATGATTTATTTCCCAAGTTGGACACTGCGAGTGCGAATTTTAAAATTAATTTTGATTTATTTTTTATGATCTATATATTTTTTGGTAAATAATTCGTTATCTAACAAAGCGATGAAAGTGGAAAGACATGATTTACTACAAATCATGATCGTTATATATTGTGGTTAGCCACATAAAGGTTGCCTTTATGTGGTTAACCACAATGATAAGAGGTGACCTACAATATTTTCCCCACATGTTTTTTTCGAAACATAAATAGACTACACTATACAGTATGCACGCGTAAGAAGACAAAAATACCAAATAAAATTGAGACGTACTTGTACATTAATATTCGTCGAACAGAGACGAGTCAACGATGAACGAGATTGTGAAATGAAACACAAAATGATAAAGTTTTACGTCGAATTTTTCTTTGCAATTTATTTTATAAATAGACTAACTCAAAAACAAAACTTATGTAATTTGCATCGTTTCTCACATAAATTATTATGAAAATCTGATATTTGATTAACCGTCCAAAATACATGTGGAACTAAATAAAAAATACGAAAAGTAAAAAGTAAAGTCAATATTTTTAAATAGCGAAGATTGCAAATTTTCTTTGTGAGTCAAGTCGTATACTGACGAGGAAATGAGACATAGATGGCGCTAGCGCAGGCGCGGAAGCTAAATTTTACCTTGCGATGATCTCTAGATGGAGATGAAAGAGGCTGTGATTATCTCATTTCCTAACCCCCGGAGGCTGTGAGGGAAAGCCAACTCCTCGTAGGCCGTGTGAGTTTGCCACACGGTGGTACTCTTGACTAGTTCAATGACCTCTCCCGGTACAACTTCGCCAGCGCTTTCCAATGTCGGCCAGCAGCATTCATCTAACGGTTTCTGGTAGAGCAGGTGTGCAATAAATTGTGATAAATATGTCCCTGTTGTTACTAGCTTCGCGCGCGTAATTAATTTTTTTCTTATTAAGACGCGCGTATTATGCGTCATTAGCAATGCCGTTTGATCAGTCAAAGTTTTTACCCCCTTCATTTATTTTCAATTATCATCTGTGCAGTGATGAACCGTTTACGGGTCTACCCAGGGTCGGCCTGGAAATAGACAACAAGAGATTCCAGTTGAAATGACACATTATGAATAATTAAATGCCACCCCTCATAGCTAACATTTCGATGTTGCTAATTGGTTGCTGAATTCCCCCATTGGGGTGATGACGGAAAAGTGTATGTAAATATATCTTTTTGTCAAACAAACAAACAAACAATTGTAAATTAGTCAGTTTATCACGATTTTAATTTCGTAATTTCAATATTTGCTTACTAATTTAATTTATAAACTTAAAAAAAACTACACAATTTTCGTGGACCCGAGGTCTTAACTTTCAAACAACGTTTCAATAAATTCGTACATACTGATTTATTTGACAATTAGTTTTAAATTAAATGATAGTGTTTAAAAAATAAGTATTATTTGTTTTACTAAATTATTTGGAAATTCGCGTGCGTCTGAATTGCTCAGATTTTATTTCTAAATTGGCGTTTAGTTTAGTTTTAGTTTTATTGACGAAAATAAAGCAAAATACACTTCTTCCCGCCATCACCCCGAGGGGGAATTCTGCCACCCCTTAGCCGCATCGAAATACTGGCTATGAAAGGTGATAATTCTTGTATGCAGATTTTCTGTAATAGCGCCAAATAAATATATTTTCTATAATAAAATTTGCAATTAATAAAACTGTTGCCTATACCTTGTGTGATGATGCGCAAGTCCGTCAAACCTTCTCGGTAGATGACATTTCTCCTTTACAAAATTGTAGCTCACTCACTCTTTTTTTTTAAAAGTCAACCGTAGCGCCAAGTGCACCACAGGACTACTGCACCCTCGTGTCTCTATGGAGATATGTGAGGGGCAGGGAAGGGCT
>JAUJYS010004849.1:0-11542 GCA_033995665.1 Melogona broelemanni | reverse complement strand
ACTACTTCCTGTTTTGACTTTCCCTTCACAAGTTCCCACCAAAATTCAAATCTCTCGAAAATGCAATAAAATCTTGTTAACACTGTAGCTCGATGAAAAATAACTCTACAGACTCGATCCTGTACTTTTTGGAAAGCTCTTAATACGTATTATTTATAGTTTCAGACACTCTTTAAGCCAAGTTTATTCCTTGGACAGAAAAAACGCAAATTTCGCAAAACGATCTTATTTGAAAACTCATAGAAGCCATTCTAGACTCTATGGACAGGTTTGACTTCCTGTTGACAACTAGTTAAACACATTTTGAATATTCAAAAATTATCTTGCAAACACAAGGTCAATGCACATGCTTAAAACAACTCTCAAATTTACTGACAAAAACCAAACTTAAAATCCCTTATTTTTAATAACTTTTGGCACTTCTTTTTAAACTCTCACTTGACCTTAAACAATTTTGGTCTTAACACACTCTTTAAAATTGCAGCAACAAGCCCATCAGGCCTAAAACAAAATTATGCAAATTAGTATTAAAATCATTAAATCTCAAAAACAGCAGTGGGTCGGCTAATCCAATGTTCAAGGGCACTTTCGCGAAAAAATACTCCAGAGGTCATGACGTCACGCGGAAGTAGTTGGTGGCGCCGCCTCACGGGGCCCGAAAAAGTGAGGGGTCCGTGACAATATGCATAATTAGAAGTATAAGAGATTAGTCCTTATATATATAATCTCTTCCAATCCTTTTATTGTCTGGCTGTATAAGGGAGTCTATGTGTCCCTCTCTTACAGTATTCTATGGGTGCACTAACAAGGGTGTACAGTGGGTCGAATTTTCCTGTTAAGCTTTTCCTTTTATAACTGTAAACAACATTCTTTCTTATGAGTTCACTGCAGACAGTGAGGGAAAAATTCAGGTTCACCTACTAACTGTAGATTGGAAACAGTGAGGAAAAGGTGAAAGTACTTTCCTTTCCTGTTTGTGTTGAATAGGCAACTGAGTGTGCGCATTTTGGCATGTATTTGCGTTTACACATGTGTTTATTATCACAGGATTATTCTGAAAAGCTTATAATTCCTGCCTTAATTTATTCTATTACTTATTATTTTATTTATTTAATTCTAACTATTTTTCCATTAATTTTGTAATTATTTTGTTATTTTAGCGCATTTGCGCGTTTTATATTTTCAATTTGGGCGCTCGTGCATGTGCGCTTATTGTAACTATTATTTCCTTATTAATTTTATTTTTCTAACTTATAATAAATTGTTTTTCGAATAAGGTGATGAGACAAGCTTTCATATAATGGTTATGCTTAATATTTACATAAATGCGGCTTTTTTCTTGAATTGGACCGAAACGCGTCTTTTTGCGCTTCTTATTCTTTCCTTTTATGTAATTTATCTTCAACTTACTGTTACTAATAAATTCAATTACTATCTAATGTAATTTTATCTTCTGTTAAATCAATTTTATTTCCATCATAAGTGTTCCAAATTAATTATTTTAATTTTCCCATGTTTTCGAGCGCATTTTATTATAATACGAGCGCTCGCGGATTAATTGCTACTGAGTTCTTAAATGAGGCTTTTCTATTAGGTATTTTCTTAACTTAGACTATATTGAGTGCTAGAACGCGGGTTTCTATTTTTAAATTGCGGCTAATATGCGGCTTTGACTGTTCGAATTCGCCTAAACGCAGCTTTTTATCTGAATGTTGATGGAAAATGCGGTTTTTCGGGTCTAATTTGCAAAAACGCGGCTTTCATTATTTAGAGTCTAATTATGACGTGACCTTTGCTTGAGTTTGGCTTGAACATGGCTTTTTTTTTACTTAAATTCGGATAATACGCGGCTTTTTGGTATGAATTTGGTAAGACACGGCTTCTTATTCGGATTAGATTAATATTCGGCCTTTTATTTTAGGTTAGATTATAATACGGATTTTTGATTGAATTTATCAAAACACGGCTTTTTATTATTCAGATTCTAATTATAACGTGACCTTTGCCTGAATTTAACTAAACCATAGTTTTGAATTTGGGTTTGAACATAATGCAACTTTCTAACTGAGTATTGACTAGAAACACGGCTTTTCAATCGTAATTGGTTAAAAAACGCGGCTTTTTGGTTCGCATTATATAAAAATGCGGCCTTCAGGTTCGAATTCATTAAAAAACATGGCTCTTTGGTTGGATTTGATTTGAATACTGCCTTTTGTTTTAATTTTAACTAAACACGGCTTTTTATTTTGGAATTGACCAAAAACGCAGGTTTTTTTTGTTCAAATAAGTCAAAACACGGCTTTTCTTCAATAATTTCTTATTTGCGGATTTTGTTAAGCTATTTTTCGTGATTGAAATGAATTGAGGGGATCTCTGTATCCTCTCTATGCTTTTGAGCGCACTCAATAGAGGGATTTGCGAATACATATAATGGCTTTATGATGTCTGCATTCCTTCTGTATAACTCTCTTGGTCTCCCTCAACACTCTCACTAGATCGATGGTTTTAATGGGTAAGGGGTGAATTTTGACCTACTGGCGGGTTTCCACCTATAACTGTAACAGATGGCGACTCTCTGAAGGAAGTGGTAAGAAAACAGAATAGGCCTTTGTGATTAGGCCTTTCCTGCAAATTGGAAAAAGAGCTCGCATTTTAGGTTTGCCTGTCTTGGTTGAACATTATGGCGGCTCTTTGCACATGATATATATATGTATATGTCAAAACATCTTTGAGTTTTGGGAGTTAATAGGCCTAACGGGCATTTTTAGAGCTTGCCAAATCTGTTAAGTTATTCCCAGATTTTAATAAATTATTAATTAATGGGCTGAGTTAGATTCGCTGAAAATGTAACAAAACATTTTAATAAAAGGTTGGCCTCATGGGTTGAGATATAATTTTTTGGATTTAGATTTTACGTTAATGTCATTAATTTATCTACCATTTACAAGGAATCAGAAATGGTGAGTTCATTTTGCTAAACTTTTCTTTCTTAGTATGAGTGCCTTTCCTAAAAATTTGATTGCTCACATAACATGTTTTGGAACTGTTGCTGCTTGTTTCTAAGGAATTTGCCGAATTTAACGGGCATTTTGGGTTTTTTCCTATCTAAGATTGATTAACAAATCCCTCCTTGTAGCTTGAAGTATACACAGTAATTGCTGATAGTGCTGTAGCTTATCCGTATCTCTCCTTTTTGTTATCGCTCATTCTTATTGGTGTCCCTAATTTATAACTGGATTTGCTAAATTGCTTAGGCTGTCATAGGGCCATCCTTTCTGCAATGTATACTTATCCAGGTTTCACCAGGGGCAGCACATAAGACTATTGAGCGGAGATTTGTTGTGTTCTTCAGGAATTTTCTAAGTCAGGTATCATTAAGCATATGGTGTCTAACAGGATATCTTATAGTACAAAAAAGGTATACGCTCTAGCAAATTATTAATTATAAGGAATTGTAGCTTATTTTATTAAAGTGTAACACTGTGGCTTTTCACATTGGTTGCCGCTCGCGTATTTTTTGATAATCTTGATTTGTCAAGAAGGTTGGCCGGTAAGCAGGTCATCACGAAAAAGAAGGTCACGCGTATTAGTGCTGGCGCGCTGTACAGAGCTTGCTCATTTCAATCTCGGTGGCGGAGCAGGCTGGTCGCACCGCAAAGATGCCGGTGGGACATAAGGGTCGAGGACGGAAGTACGGGCAAATTCGAGTGGAAGAAGGGTAAGTGCGAACCACTTGTAACTGGGCGAGAAGAGGTGTCGGAATGAAAACAAAAGGAACACACACTCGTGGCTTTTGCACTTTGCTAGCCCCCCCGAATCACTCAAAATCCCGGCTTCCTGATTCAATGGCTCAAACTGTCCCCTGGAGGTTCTGGTTGCGATCAGCTTGTAGGTACTCTAGGTTCTGCTGTCCCAAAAGGAAGCTTTATCCTCAATTCTAACTTCGATCTTTCTAAAATTTCAAGTTCTAAGAGTCACCCCCCTTGATCAAAAAGGAACTTGTTTCCTTGCTCTTTGAGCTAGGTAAGTATAAATTTTATTTTTTCTAATTTTAATGGAAATAAAAAGTTTTTACATGTTACTAAATCTTTATATTATACACTTGTCTTGTCTCTTTATTGCTTCTTTCCTGACTAACTTTTTGTTTTATTGTGAATTTCACCTATGTACCTTGTTTTTTCAATTTTAATTTACCTATGTACTTTGCCCTTAAAGCACAATATTTTAATCGAAATAGGTTCCAGGAATGGAACAATTATTTTTAATTTTAAAGGTCAGCCCCTTTTAGCCTTTTATTTTATCTTTAAACCAGAAGGTATAGTCTTAAATTTATTTTTATTTTTAAATTATTCAGGGTTGAAATCCCATTTATTTTCATACAATTTAATTATGCCCCAGGGTCATGAATCCTAAGGTTCTAAACAGGAAATAAGTATTAATATTTGAATGTTTAGGGCATAAGTATGCTCTTTTATTACAAAATATGGCTAATCTTTATACTGCTAGGCTATTCCTGGGTATTATATTACTGCTATAACTGAACTGCGATCTTTACTTGTAGACCTGTACTGTCTATTCTTCCTGAAATTTTTAAATCTATATTAATCTTCCTCTAAATTGGGGAGGATTGTACTGGAATGCTTTCCTTAGTTACTATTTTCCTAAATTTTCTCAAAAATTTTATGTAGATCTGTGCTGGATTTTTTACTTACTTTCCTTAATATATATATTGTCATTACAAAATATGGCTAATCTTTATACTGCTAGGCTATTCCTGGGTATTATATTACTGCTATAACTGAACTGCAATCTTTACTTGTAGACCAGTACTGTCTATTCTTCCTGAAATTTTTAAATCTATATTATTCTTCCTCTAAATTGGGGAGGATTGTACTGGAATGCTTTCCTTAGTTACTATTTTCCTAAATTTTCTCAAAAATTTGATGTTGATCTGTGCTGGATTTTTTACTTACTATCCTTAATATAAATATTGTCACGACTAAAACCTTCGTGCGTCACGAAGGTACAATTTACCCAAACAAATTGTCTTTCAGAAAATGCAAAACATGTTTATCGAAACATGGGGGTGTATTCTTAAAAATGCGCTCACACGGTAGACAACGTTAATGGGTCTCGAACAAATGTAGCATCAAATAAAAATCGTTTTCTCTAACAATTCTTTCAAATCAATGGAGCGAAAATTCTTTGCTCAGGCAAATCTTAACGCTATGCTCAGTAGTTCTCGAAAATATTTTAAGCACGCGAAGATGTTCAGTTCAGAATTCTTAAAATGCTCAGTCCACTAAATTTTCGCAGAAAGTCTCTTTGTCAAACAAAATCTTCGAAATATTCGCTGTCCATACTCATGACTACAAAAATATACATGGCTCGACGATTCAGCTATCTTGAACTCAGGTTCCCCGGGTTAACTTTCGGGAACACAGCTTCCTCTCACCAAGTGAGGTTATGCCTCGCGGCATCTACGGTCCCGCCGGGTTTATTATCTCGAAACTCCGCAGAAAACAAAAGACTCTCGCTACATACTTCGTTACGTGCTACTCGGACTCTCTCTACTACCGGAATGCTCGCGAATGTGGAGTGAGCGGAGCTTTTATAGCCCGGGCTCGCTACCATGGCAACGCACGTGCGCGCTAATCATGCCTGGGAGAAATGATGTCATTAATCCGAGTGCTCTACCCTACTAATTAATCCATGTCAACTAAATGGGCTCCAAAACCATGTTTAATTAAACCATGCTACTCATTTGAGCGGGAAAATCCCGTCACTTGACCGTGGACAACGGACATTCCGAAGACACTTGACTTAGAATGAACTTTCAAGTCGGGCCTAATGAAATAGTTAACACAATAAAATTATTTCGAAAGTAAAAAGTTATCAAATAAATGTTACAAATTCGTGAACCTTGCGTAAATGCGCATCAAATAATGTATAATGCTCAACGATCAAACTTGTGTACAAGTATTTGCTCACTGCTCGAAGATTGAATCGTCTCAATCTCGAAGGCACTCGAACGGGAGCGCTAGCCTTAACATAGGCTTTTCTCGAAAACACCATAAAAAGTTTAAAAATGCATATTTTCGGAAAATTCAAAAATACAAAAGATGCTCCCAAAAATACTGCACAGAATGGTAATAATTGCTACGTGAGCACGCGACGACAAATATAAAAAATTGACAAAACCAACTTTCAAAATTCAAAATAAAATACTTCCGACGAAAGTTTTAAAATTGTAGCTGGACCAATCTCTTTCTCTCATCGTTCTACTTTAGAATCCGTTAAATTATTTTGAAAAAGTTAATTTTTCAGCTCGGGAGAGGGCGTAGCAACGTTAAAGTTAGTTCGAAGGTTTTCGACTAGGTTCAAATGGAATTGAAAAATTTTGCTACATTTTCAGAATCTACTCATTAACCCCCATCATGCTACGGTTACAGAACTTCAAAATTCTATCCCAAAATCAAGTTACAACACATAGCAGGTACCAAAAAGCACGCGACAACAGTGCTACGAAAATCTCAAAAAGCTTAGCACATTAATTTTCTTAAAAAGCATCAGATTTTAAAATCGTTAACAGTTTCAGAAAGGTCTCATAACACTGAATTCAGAACAGTTTTTAAAAGTTAAAAATTCTTAAAATTAAGTTGAGGAGAGCACGTAGCAGTTTCATAAAACGTTGCGTAGAATTTTGTTCGACGCGGGCTTAAACTAGCAAACACTTTCTCGGAATGTTAACAACAACATAAAGCATTTTCAAATACACCATCTTGTTCGTTTCATTAAGTTTCACAAACATGTATCTTTCGAAAAGCACGTGCTTTATAAAAATATTATGCTATATTCTCTGACATAACTAAAAATGCTCGGATTGACAATGTTTTATACTTTTTGGAGAGCCCTTATCATGCTGTTTCAGAATTCATAAAAATATTTTGAAAAAGTTAAATTTTCAGCTCAGGAGAGCTCGGAGCAACCTTAAGACACTTGAAGACCTTTGAAATACCCCAAATACCATTGTAAATTATTATTGCATTTCTGGATGCTCCCGACTCAGATAAGTCATAATCTGTTTACTGCTCCCCAACATTCCAAACCAAATCTGAACAGTAGCAAGTAGCAGATACACAAAAAAGCACGTACTTTACGAATCTTGAAAATAATGCTATGTTCCACAAAAATCTTAAAAATATTCCAATCTTAAAATTTTTAACTGTTTTGAAAAGGTCTTGTTATACAGATTACGAATCAGGTTTCAGAAATTTAAAATTGACAAAATTAAACTCAAGAGAGCATGTAGCATCTCAACGAAACCGCTTGTAGAAAGTGTTCGACGCGGGCTTTAAAAATAGCAGACTCAATATTTTTAGTTCTAAATAACATAGTACACTTTTCAATATACCATTTTTCTCGGCACGTCCTATAATATTCAAATCAAAAATAATATTTCTGAAAATTTTACTAGTAAACTCAGGAGGATGAACGTAGCGAAAACGACAATCATTAAATTTCTACGTGCGACAAAAATTTATTTAAACTTCTCTGGCTCAATCAAAAATGAATAGATTGGCCAGGTTTTGAGCTTTTTGAAAAGAGCTCAACAAATTACATTTATAATCTCGAACATGTCATAAGCCAAAATCGCTTGCTCAGACGTAAAATGTACAAAAACGATCTTTTGCTCAAAGTAGCAGCTTGCAGCCAACCATGTGGTTGCTACAGATAGGGCTTGACAAGGCTTAGCTCCTTTCTCGATACATGCGCGTACATTTCTTTCATTAAATCATTTTAACTAGCCAACTGGCTAAACAAGCATAAATCTCAAGTATAAAAATTATTATTAAAATTAACTTGGTACTTTTTCAATATCACAAAATTATTAGGAACGCTCATCTTTGGTTGATACGACTTTAGCTTAAATGTAGCAAGTAAAACATCTAGTAATAATGACCAATTGGTCCTAAAAATAACCTTAAAAACATTTTAATAAAAATTATGCAAATCGAAGTGATCCAAGTGCGTCGATTATTTCCAGAGGTCACGTGTTGAAGGTCAGGAACAAAAATCTCACGCAAAATGTAGCAAGTAAAACGTCAAGTAATAATGACCAATTGGTCCTAAAAATAACCTTGAAAACATTTTAATAAAAATTATGCAAATCGAAGTGATCCAAGGGCGTTGATTATTTCCAGAGGTCACGTGTTGAAGGTCAGGAACAAAAATCTCGCGCAAAATTCTCAGAGTGTTTTTAGTGCCACACTTCGGCAAAAAGTAGCACACTCGTGGTGGTGCCATCTCGCGGGCGCGAAATTTGACAAGTCCGCGACAATATATATATGAGCCTGTAGCAATCTAAATCTATATCTCTTCCCCTCTTAAATTCGGGAAGTAATCCTCATAATTTATACAATACTGATTTGGCAGCTATAATCTTTCTTATTTTGCTGACAAATAGGCCTTTCTTACATGAATAGCCTGTTAGTTAGACTGTACAAGACAATATGTGTGGCAATTTCGACATCAGGTGTGTTGCACTACACCTGGGACATTGCACATACATGTTGTCATTGACATACTTAACTTTATTAAATACAACTTTACTTTCCATTATTTCTACTTCCTTTTAAGCTTCATGAGCGGACAAGGAGAGGATTAATCTCCACCTTTTTCCCAAAATTAATTTGGTTAGAACTTGCGTCCCTCTGTTGGTTAGTACACTCATAATCTTACCTCAAAAACACTAAATCATTCATCTTACACTAAATTACATATTGAACTATTTTCACATTAAGTTACATTTCTAAATTTCAGCTTACATAATATTTCTCATCTGGTTTATAGATTCATGTGTTGTCTAGGAGAGGATTAATCTCCACCTTTTTCCCAAAATTAATTTGGTTAGAACTTGCGTCCCTCTAGTGGTTAGTACAATCACATAATCTTACCTTAAAACATTTTCACATTATTTCTTCATTTTACATTAAAATACATTTTTGAGTTATATTCTCACTGAATTTCATTTCTAATTTTCGGCTTACATAGTATCCCCCATCTTATTTGTAGATTCATGTGTTCTCAGGTGTTGTCCTCGGTAGCGATTCTTGTATCCTCAGTTAGATGCATGTAAAAGTATTGATACAACCTCAACTCAGCTTCCGTTAATAACTCTTGGTTTTCGAAGGCTTCTTTTGATGGTAGATACCCTTGAAACCTATCGTTACGCTTCCAGTTGTCCATTTTCTCCACTGCGCCTCCAACTGGTATCCATCGGAGTGGATCGGGTCTAAAAAAGCTTTCTGATCGCCAATATAAAGGAGATGACGGATGTTCCTTTTCTGTGATTTGCTCTTGGCTTTCTTCCACTGAAAACAGAATGACATGCTCCTCTTCGTTGAGACTCTCGTTATCAGACGTAGCGTACTCTTCAGGATCGTTAGATGACTTTCCACTCGACTCTACTTCAATTTCCGCCAGACTAATTGACTCGGTGGCTGACTCTTCATCCGCGGCTTGGCTGGCTGAACTCGATCCTAATGTGTATTCGGATAATTCTCTATTTGACGATGACGTTGAAGATGATGACGAGGACGTGCTGGGAGCGTTTACAGTTAATCCTACAGCTTCGTATTGCTGTCCGGTTTTACGGAGCGTCAACTTGATAGGTAACACGGTACTGGACACAGCGATAGGTAATTTTTCATCATCAGTACGAGTAGTGGCTTTGTTTTCCAGTTGCAGGTTTTCCTCTGTTAACTTCTCTCGCGCTTTCGTTTCAGGCGTTTGTTCCAATTCTTCCACAATCATCTCGAGACAGTTAACTTCTGGGATGTCGACTGGGATCATTGACACTTGTGTTTCAACGGATTTTAAGCGGGAGCTCGTCATAGTCGAAATCTTTTTCGACGAAGGTGGGCGTGAGCGCGGATACTGATTGGGTAACTCAATGACGCTCTTTCGACCTTCAGCACCTTGACGAAAGTGTCGGCATTGATGACGATCTAAGTTATAACGGCGAAATGTTGGACCAAAGATTTGTCGTTCGACTTGCTCCAGGGTAGTTAATGCTCTTGAACCCTGCTCTTTATTGTAAATTTCGGCTTGCTTAGTGGTTAAAATGAAGTGTTCGTTTGAATCCACATGTTGTTGTAAAGTGCCGCGAAATTTGTAGATAAAGGGAGTTCCTTTCGGTCCTTCTTTAAAATCGGGACACTCCATAAAAGTCCATTTCTTCGAGACCTTATCATCAATAGGAGGCGGGACGTAGCAAGGTTGCCAAGAAGGATCGTACTCGGACCAATGCTCCGGTTCTGCATACTGCGCTACTTGGGCTGGGTCGAGTGGAGATGACTTGGCTCGACGTTTAGTAGATTTCTTGAGATCGGACTCTTCTTTCGATTGCTTAGTAATCAATCAACTTCCCTTATACTTTTTGCCTCGATGTTGCGTTGAGGAAGTTGACTGCTCTGCATTGTAGGTAGCGGCAAATTTCGATTCCGAGGATACTTTGACCTTTCTTTTTCGGCTCTTGGTAGGTGCTACTTCCTGCTGATCTTCACCAGTAACTTGCTCAGTATACATTGGTTCGACTGAGATGTCTTCCAGCTGCGGTGCTACTTCAGATGACTCAATACCCGCTACTTTTAATAACTTGTCTGAATCAAAGCTAGTTTGGAGGCTGTTGGTGATAGGTAGTTTAAATTTATCTGAAAAGAATAATTTTCCTGTGGACATCTCAGTCTCCTCTTCCGAGTTAAGCATCTCGGTGACGTCTACAACTCTTTCTCGGATGTGGTGTGTTGTTTCAGCTTGTGTAATGCGGAGGAAACGAGTCCGATTGAAATCACAATTTGGGATGAGACAAGGAGGTATCTCTATAATACCAGGTGACTCCTGCTCCAACTCTAAGCTATTCCAGCGTTGTCACATTCTTCTCTCGTTGATAGCGTGAAGTCTCTTGCTCAATTCCAGAGTATCAGATAAGGTTGACGTCTCTTCCAACTCAGCTTCACGTTCACGTTGAACCTCTTCGGTGATAAATGTAAACAATTTATTCAAGCCAGGAGTGTACGGAGCCATGAATTGTTGTTCGGCAAACGGTTGTTTATCTTCTATTTCGTCAGTTAAAATAGCCATTTTACTTTTCAACTGCTGTTCGTAATCCTGGGGTTCATCCGTGTGATCTCCTTTTTTATTACTCTTACGGAAAAAAATTTCGGCAGGTTCTCTTTTCCTTGGTGGGAATCCCGGTTCAGTCTGCGGCAACAAAGACATTAACAATAGTTCGCGCATGGGTTTATGTATCGGTCGAGTAAATAAATTTGGGAATTTCTAGAAAAACAGTCGGGCTTTAACACAGAAAACGCAGCTGCACGGTCCTGAGCGTGATTTGTACGGCTTGTGCTACGACTTGTGCTACGAATCTGAGTAAGTTTTTTAGTTTTTACTTTAGTTTAGGGTATTTAGGGTTAAGTTAGGCTTAGGATTTTTAGGGTTAGGCTTAGGGATTTTTAGGGTTAGGCTTAGGGGAGGA
>JAUJYS010004848.1:0-11542 GCA_033995665.1 Melogona broelemanni | reverse complement strand
GAATAGCCAGGCTGCAGGATCCACCCCTAAGCTCTGGACTCCCTAATGGAAGCTCAGGGGTGACGCCAATACCCCAGTCTAACGAATAAACGAAAGCCTGCGCCGGGAATCGAACCCGGGACCGTCGGCTTCCCATACCCACTGAACAGTACGTACCTGTCCTCAAAAGTGTTCACCGTTGCGAAATAAAAATTATATAAAAATTTTAATATTTATCAAAAATTCATTATCTCAATGTGTTGCTGCCCCTGGATGAATGTGATGTTAGCAATCACTGACAACATTCAAAATTTTGATAACTCCATCTGCTGCGCTCTTACTTCCAACCCCCCCCCCCCCCAAACTTAATCATGACTGCCCTTAGCTGTTTTTCCCGCGTTGCAGATATGTCATTAGTGATTGCTTGATTATCGGGGCAGCATTGCTGCCGCTGTACTGTTACCTAAAATAAACAGTTACGAATGTTCATCGGAAGTTAATTTTGTACTGCTACCGTTTAAACCATTTTTCTTGTATTCAGTTATTTTTTGTAAAAGTAATAATCCTTCATTTGGGGCAGAGGCAAATTATTCGCACGTCGCACTATTGAGTGCAGAGCCATATAAAATAATTTCTTGTATCCGGAAGATAGCTCTGCCTTCGCTAGGCTGCACATTGTTGTTCAGTTTTTTCTGTTTACTTGGGTCTACGCCATGGCACTTTCTGGTTTACAGGCTATTCAACTCGTGCAGGCGGAGTAGCGTTATGCTGTTGCACGTGTAAGCACGTACATCGCTTGCTTTTTTTTAAATAGGAACGTGGCTAATGGAACGACGCGCCGTCGGCGGCCGCCCTCCATCGCGCTTGTCGTAGGGGAAGGGGGGAGGCAGTTCGCAATTTAGGTTAACCTCTGACCCGGGCCGATTCTAGATCGCTATCGTGTGCCGCAATCTCTTGCCGCAATCGCTATAGATTTCGAAAAGTTGTGATTTTTTTTTTGATGGGCCTGTTTATGACCAGACAGGTTAAACGTGGAAATATCAGAAAAACACAATATGTGCATGCATATGGAAATAACCATATTTCATCGGCCCTACAAAAAACACTAATTTGTGTCTGTTCTTACGACAGTATGCACTCGTGATACTTATACGTTCGAGATACAAAAAAGCATACAATCTACGTGGAGCGTAATTTAAATTGTTAAAACTTTTTAATTGACTATGCAGAATAGTACGAGCTTTCTAATTATACCAACGAGCCCTTCTGGCTGATTTCATCAACGTTTCGAGAGAATTCTGTCCAGACGTTATACTTCAAATTTCGCATTAGCAAAAGAAAAGTTGGAAATTAAAAAAAAATAACCTCGGTTACTTTTTTTTTTTGGAGAAACGGCGTTTTGCAAGTTTTTTAATAACCTTTTTCATGCGAAATTTTATTTACCATTTATTATTCTAGAAAATTTCGGGTTACGAATTTTCTTTTTATGCGAGTCGAAATTCTAATAAACATCAAAAACAATCAGCCAGCCGTGCAATACACAAAAAAGTACACAGAAATACTTTCAAGGCATCGACCGTAAAACATATTTACCAATGTTGTTTTGACGTTTGCCATGTCGGCGAAAATATTGTGCTTTAAATATATTTTTTTGCTGTTTTATTACTATTGCTATGACTATAAAACAATTTTTATAGGCAGCGTGAAGTGATCATTTTTATTTTTGGAAACGGCTCACGTAATATAATTCAGTTTTTTCCGCTATATGTGGATGCTATTTTAGTCCATCAATATAATGTAGATATAAGATCATCATTATTACCCTGAGAGGCTTGATGGCGATGGCATGATCATTCGTAGCTCGTTAAAAAGATATTTGAACGAAACCGAATTAGTCATTGGCTTATGGGGGGTGCACTGCACAGATTCGACGTTCTAATCCATTTTAATTAGCGTGATGTTTGTCGTCATTACTTAATTGTCATTACTTAATTTGATGTTAATTGAAAACTTGTTTAATGACTTGACCATTAATTGTGATTGTACAAAATGTCGAAAATTATCTGCGGGGGGAAAATGACAAGGAAAAAAAAAACTTGTTGGACGTCGACCCCGTATCATCTGTTAAGATTTTTAGAAATGGTTAAAATTTGCGTTTAGGGTGCGTGTTGTACCGGTATATGGGTTTTTGTTTAGGGCGCGTGTTGTAAATGCAGGAATCAATCTTAGTAGCGGCGCTGTCTCCTCAGCACGATTTTGTCCTTAAGTAGACACTACCGCGGCGCCGAGGGTGCTGCAGGTCAGAGAGATAGAGTGTGGCAGCGGGAAATGCCGCTGCCTTCACCCCTAGCAGCAAACGATCACGCATAGCTAGAAAGCGATCCCGCATAGCATCAAGCGATCACAAGCGATAGCATAACCACCCTCATAGCATAAGCCCCATGTTATTTCCATTGACCATGGCCTGGTCAGGCTGCCATCCAACTTTACAAGGTAGGACACTGCAGGTCAGAAGGTGGAGACTACCCCCTTCACTTAAGGTTTACGGCACCCTACCCCCTGTCCTGTTGGTGGACGCCTGAGGTTGGCCAGTCGTTTTGACGATGCAGATTCGAGCAAGCCGTCAAATAAAATTTGGGCAGGATAGCTTCAGATATAGTTTTAATAATATTCGATTCCTTTAACCGCAATAACTCCGCTGCCTTCTGCATTATACAGAAGAAAAAGCAATAAAGCAATTTTATGAATTGCTGGCCTCGCCACGAAATTATGTCAGGAGCCGCCACCGAATTTTTTTTTTCGGTGCTTGTTGCGCACATACAAGAGTCGAAACGAGTGTCGCTATTTACTCGCACTGACATATATTTGCCCACTGGTGGCTGATAAATGGGGTAGAGGGTATTATAATTTGATATTTTAGATGCGAAGCGTGCCCGCCAATGTGAGGTTTCGTTTTCAAGGCCTCGACTTCAATTCCGTCTGTGTGTGCCGTGTGTGTGTCGCTGAGGGCCGAATTGTTTTTATTGTGCGTTTCTGTGTCCAACGATAAAGAAAGAAAACGCCTCTGCACATAAACAGAAGAAAGAAGAAAAAAAAACTGGGCAACTACAGAGATTGCGATATTGTAATATACGGTGATAAAATGGGCCCACCTTGTATTTAGTTTTCGTGTATACAGGGTTGCTCAGAAAAAAGGGACCCACTACAAATGTCGTTATAGTTTCTTTAATAATGTATCGATTCGTTTGATTTTTTTATTAGAAATACAGTACTTATATACAAACATCTTTGTCATTTCATTTTATTTTCAAAATTACTTCCTTTGGCTTTCACACACGCGCCACATTGCAGATTGACGCGGCAATAACGTGTTCATTTACGCTGAAATGTCAATTTTTTGTTTTTGTTGTTGGAGCATGTGTCAAAATCAATTTGTATGAATTTGAAAGACAAACTTGTGAAAGAGATTTTCGAACTAAAAGTCTATTTCGGTTTGTGTCAAGCAAAAATTCCTTTTGTAGTACATGCAAAAAAAAAATGTTGCGTTTTGAGGCGGCTAAACCCGGAGTGGTGTATCTTTTAATTTTATTTGTTGTTTCTTTCTTACAGAAGTACATATGTGTACATAAAGTATATAAAGTATTGATTTTAATAAAACTATAAAATGTAATAAAAAAAATTATTTTTGCATCCATTCTTATAAAACATCTCGTTTCTCAGTTCGAGAAAAATTGAGATACACCATTCTGCCTTTAACCGCTTCAGTGGATGACTAGAGCGTGTAGACAACAATGCATTGTCGCAGGTGCAGGGCACACGAAAGCTCCGGGAATCGAACCCGGGACCATCTCTTCCAACCAACAGCGCTAGGGCGGGATGTAGTTTACAGTACAAGCTGTACAACCAAGCAATTCGATTTATAAGTCAGTATAACGAAAGTCTCAACGTATTTCTCTGTATGTACCTTTGGAAAATATGGTAGCCTTATAATTTGGTCGTAAAGCCGTAACTGATTGCTGGTCCGTCTATAGGCCAACATAACATTTTATGAGTCGCGAATTGCGTACGTTGCCAATATTGGAAGAGTAAAAACGCTTTTATGGCTTTGGCAGACTGGCGTCTTCTATCAAAACCATAAAGCTTAAAAAAATATTTTTATGGCTTTATGAAACGTATTGTTTTCAATGTTTCCTTAATTTTATCCATTTTTTTTTGTCTGGCGAGGATCCAATGGCCTTATGGCAGATAAGTATCGCATTTGGCAAAGGCTGTGTTGGATTAACACCAGACACCATTCACTTATTAGAAATCCGGAATCTTATTTTAATAATAAATCGCGTTCTCCGGTTTCCGTCTCGGTTAACCATTGCGACGCGTTCTTCCAAGGTTTTACCTTGAACTTGTCATTGCTCAGTAATTAATAACAGCTGTTTTACCAAATAAGGTGATGCTTGTAAACAATGTTGTTCTTTATCGCAACGACGTTCCGAGTCGATCTTCCGCCCAGTGACGTCACGTGTCGTCACTTCCGGTGACGCGGTCTCATTAGCGCACGTGATTAATCTTCCTGGCCCCACCCTCGAACGGAAGATTTATATGTTCGAGTCGTTAGGCATCAACGTGCATTGTTAATGTTGACTGAATGACTTACAGCCGATTTACGAATATATGGGCATGTGACCTGGTTTGACGCAATCTGTATATGACGCAATCTGTATATACGATCGGCCGTATGTCATCGCAAAAATATTCAAATCATCATAATCATGATCGTCCCCGGCCATATATTAACCTGATGTGTTATGGCTTTAGTGTCTAGACGTTTTCGCGAATTCTGTCAATCTCAAGGTATGCTGCTGTTCGCGCGTTGGCAGTTTAACGAAATAAACCAATGTTGTTGTTCCCATTTTTCTGATATTTGAGCACGGGCCCCGCTGGCCATTAGCATGACGGGCCGCCCATGCATGATTGCCAACAACATTTAAAAAATAAAAAAACTGTTGTAAGAGAGGTTTACCAGCGTTTATCGCCTCGGAACCCCCAGGGGGGCGACCAGGCAATTTTGTCTAGCATAATCTCCATAGGTAGGGATCTTTGTCTTGTGTCTGACATCGGGCGGGCATGAATCCCATAGCTTTACTTCCATTTCTCTCGTCCGATAAAAATTCGGAGGTATCCGTCGGGAATTGAACTCACGATCTCGGTTCAACATGCGCTAATCATTACGCAATAACCCTTTGTAAAATTGCCTATATTGAGAAATTGCAGTTTTTTTCAGGGGTAAAATAAACTCGCGAAATTAAATTACTTCAGAAAAAAACATGTCCCAGCTAAACGCTCTGTAAAATTGAAGTATCGGATAAACTTTCATTTATTTAAAATGCCCGATATAAGGGAAATTTTAATCATCAGTTACAATTATAATTGCCTTTCTATCGAGGTTTTAAAAAAGTGAAAGTTTATTTGTTATTTATTCGACATTCATCTCGGCGTGTTTAATTTTCATGTTTTTTTTTTTAATATCATGTTATAAAATTCGGTGATGGTGAGGCACTATTATTAACTATTGTCCCGGCATTTCGTTTTCGACATAACTACCCTGACTGTTCCACCACCTGCACTGGCGTCTTACACCTTTCCCCCTTCCTCTCCCCCTTCCCGAACACAGCCCAGCCATGAACAAAACGAAATTAGCATTTTTTCGGATAAGGAAAAATGTTAACCTTGGGCAAGGGCGAATTAGCCACGTGATTATGACGGGCGCCGATATCGAATACAAATGAGACTTGCGGTGCCGAAAAACGACGTGTGGTGTTGTCGGCTTCTATATTTATTGGCACACCGTATTTTTTCTCTCTCTTGATCTTTCGGGGTGGGGAGAGAGAACCGTGTTATTTTTTTGAGTGTCCCGCCAAAGATCGTCGAGGGGGAGGGAGAGAGAGAGCATACTTGGCGGCGGGGTCTCTGTGATGTCCACGGGGTCCTGCCCAAATTGGGCAATTTACATTAATTGCCTCATAGACGGGATATAATCGGTGACGCCTGGTGACGTTCCATGGCGATCGTAGATTGGTCGTTCGGGTTCAATAGAAAATCGTTTGGCAACCGCTTGGGCTTGCTACGCACACGATCACTCACGTCTCACGTACTCACGTCTATATAAGAATACGAAATTAGCTCCAGTGAGGCTGAGAGATCTTTCAGATTGGCTATGGCACAATTACTTGAAAGCCCAGCGAAATTCCATTTTTATTTTGTATTTCGTGAAGTGCGATCATCGATTGCTGCGCTCACCAGGTGGCGTTACTGTACCTGCTTCTGTCAAACCGAGTCAATCATATGTAATCACCATGGAGCAAAAAATATTATTTTTATTGTTCGTCAACAGGACGATATTTATAGCAATTGGCAAGCAACACATGTTTTGGTATGGCCTGCGACGAAGCAGTATGATTGAGTATAAATCCGAGAAGGTCAATAAAAAATGTCGGGCGACTTGAAAAAAAAAGTTCTATATGAACAGAACTTTTTTTTTTTAGAACAACCAATTTTCCAAACCTTCTGGGTGATATTTATTAATTTAGTTATTTTTACAATGACTGAAGGGAAATTAGTGAATAGCCTAAAAGGAGATTAAGTGCATCGTGTTTGCTGTGACAATGTCTGAGGGCCACGCTTTCATCAGAATCCTGAGATCGAAAGAACGGGAGCCCGCACCGGGAATCAAACCCCGGGACCGTCCCACCAGCCTGTCGCAACGGCGATTGGGCTACGATGAGTTTGGGGGATCGTATCTTCCGATAAATAAAGACAATTAAAAATCGGCTCTATTTGGAAAGGCACAATGTTTTCAAATATTTCACAGTAGTTAACCCAGCTTTTCCGAGCAACGAGTCACTGGCTTCTACCGCCTTCATTTCTTTGTTCTGGACATCTCTTTTGGTTCGGGACCCCGATTGGGTCGCTGATTTGTATGCAGCAGTCGTTTTCAGTCCGTGTCACGTCTATCTGGCACTTAATTATAGAAAGATAGAACTCCCCGAAGAAGGGAGAAAAATCTCTCGCCAGTTCTCTTTCTCACTGGTCGTGTTCGCTGTCTCCCGTTTAGAGACGTGTACATGTAGTTCGCCAGTCCGTCCCCGCAGCTTTTAATTGCTCTCGGAAACATTTTCTGAATATAGTTTTGATATTTGTATCTTATGTGGTTTTATCTTCAGGGCGTCATAAAAATTAATAGCCTCTCTCTTGCCGAGTAAATGGCAAAGCCCTTGACGTAACCGAAAGAGAATACAAGAAAAAAATAATGGGGGTGGAGGGTGTGCGGGAGTGGAGAAGATAGTAAAGTGGTAGTGGTTAGTCAGGGGAGAGAGATTTTCGATTGGCGGGAGTAAAGAATAACTGAGGGCTAGATTATAGTAGGTGGCGCATGGCTCGTCGTGTCTAGAGCTCGGGGTTCGTGCTGGTTTCGTAGATGCGTAGTGTCGGATTCACAACAGCGCAGAGATTGTTCCCAACTTGTTCCACGGTGGTATAATACCCACTAGAATGGTTGATTGAATAACATGAAAACAATATATAGAGACATAAATAACTAGGCATGGACCAAAACAGTCGAAAAATCGCCGCGAAAGGTAAAATAAAAAAAAATATATAAAAATATAAACGGCTACATGGATGGGTTTCTTTTTATTGTTTTTTAAATATGTTATTCGATAAAATATTTGTTTGGTGGAATTTTATATATTTTCTCCAAGATAGAAGTGTACTGGGAAATTGATCAGTTTTAAGTTGTGCGTGTTTTTCTGCTTGCAATTTTTTTCCATATCTCTCCACCAGATGGCTCTATGCTCTCCAATAAACGTCACTGGCGACGATCACCGACTTTGCCGTGTGACGATAAGATAAATATCGTTTAATTATTTCTCTACACAGAAATTTTGACCATGATTTGGCTCCCAGTTGACCAACACGCAACTAACACCTAAAAATATTCTGTACGTGTAAAATGCCAAATAGCTGTAATTTCGCACAAACGATAAATAAATGCACCCTTGAGCCGAGAATGAACCTTCCCCTCCTCGTAAAAATCCTCTTTTTTTAAAGACTAGTATTTATTGGTAATTAGCAGAAAATTGTGTTGTTGCATCAGGTCTACATGCATAAGTACAGTATCGTGTTAACTGGCAATATTGCCGTACCTGCACACCCGCGAGCCAGTTTTTACGGCGCTGATAATTATGGGATAGCTATTCTGTTGGCGGTATCGCATCGCCACTGTATGTTTTAAGGTTTGGGGATCATACCTGTACCTTCAACTCCTTCACATACAATGTATAGAGTAATGAGTTTAGTTAAATATGTATAACGTTATCTGTATTCATACGCACTTGACATCGATCCCATTTATTTCAAAACTTGTTCAGATGTTTCGACAGTTTCGCACAAAGCAAGATCGATTCTTGCTAAACTTTTTTGTGAGCATGAAAAAACGCACAATACTTTTTAACAAATCTAACGTTTTTATTACTGGTGTCTTTTTCCGTTTTTGTTTTTTTAAATTAGGAATTGGGACATTCTTGGAAGATATCACGCATTCTTTGTATTTTTAAGGAAAATATATTACCAGCTTTTTTGGAGGAAATTTTTCGATGAACAGATATTTTAGTTTTTATTCATGTTTCACGTTTCAATTTAATTTTTCAAATAAACGTTTCAAATAAATTGGAAAGGTGCCATCAAACTTCCGCCAAGTACGTGATCGCATTCGAGCCAATCAATTCGTAACGGTACACGTATCCGTATCGAGAGAACGAGATTCTATGTTTATCGATATTGTATGACTCATCCCCTATCCTTAGAATAAGATAGTTGACAGATGTATCGTCCAAAGTAGTCCTAGGCGTAAAAAGTACTCCCCCCTCCCCCTGTAAGTTTTTCCTTTTACCTGTTCGGATTCGGGTTTACGAAATGAATGCGTGTCGTAAATAATGAAATGCAGGCTCGGCTTCATCTGTATGCATGAGGAGACTGGCACACTCCCAATTTGACCCCGTGAAAGCCCTCCTCGCCCTAATGGCTTGCTCCATTCCGCGTACGAAACTAGCGAACACCCCTCCTGACCTTGATTTCGTAGTCTTGTACGAGTCTTGTAGTCTCGTACTTAAAAAAAAATGCATCCGTGTGTCTGGACCAGGGGCTCGAATAGGCAACGTCTGGCACAAGATCCTAGCCAATAGTGCAAAACACCTTGCTTCTTGTCGACCGTTACCCTCCTGAGACATTTGGGTTTCGGGCTTGCGCAGCTGACGGATGATTTTTCGTAGGAAGTTTATCATTTTTTTTTTAAATACACTTCTCGTGACGACGTTGACTTCACTGTCAATGATTTCTGGCTGATATGCGTTCAAATCAATGAAATGTCTTGAAAATGAAAACAAAATGCTTGATGCTTTTCTTATAGGCGTTCTGGTAGGTTTGTGACGACTCGTTGTCGCCTAGTCAGCAGTCCTGGGTTCGTTTCCCGGTGCAGGCTCCCATTTATTCGATCCAGGGGTACTGGTGTACACATGTAAATGTGACCGAAGCTCTCTCGTACATGTAAACGTATTTGAGGATATTTTTATATGCGTGTCGCACCCCTATGAAACACAAACACGACGCATGCACTGGGTGTCAGGAGGACATGGCGCCCTCTATGGGAATATTCGAAAATGTGACTCTCGCCTAAAAAAGAGTCGCCTAACTGTGCGTTGGATTTATTGTTTGGACGACAAAAGAGGGGAGAGGAGGGTTTGGCTTTTAATTCGGGGTTATCTGTCAGGTCGCACGTGCCGAGAGCACAATCGGGCATTTAACAAAAAAGGATAAACTGTTATAGATGGGGTACCGCGCGTGCGTTTGCTATAGGGGTCACCTTCTACTAGCTAATGCAGCGTTCCGTGCAAAATGAAACAATGTCCGCCCCCTGTCCCTTTCACTACTGTGTGCGCGGTAGTAGGTATTCAATTTTGAGATGTGATTGCCCGATTGCCTTTCACAATTCATTCTGTCAGCGAAAAAATATTTAATATTAATTAATAAACACACATTTGTTTTTCCTTGGTTGTGAAATCGAGCTCGAAACAAATTGGTTTCACCCAAATTAGTTCGTTATTTTGTCTCAAAACTGCAACGACGAGATTATTTTCGGGTGTGTGGGAGGTCGGTTCACAAAGCATCCTGTACCTGCATTGACACAATTCGAGAAAACAGGATGATGCGCGGCAGTGAGCGCGGTTAATCAAAAGTTTAATAAGCTCGGAAGAGTCGCCCGTGAACCGTCCTACTACTCTCGATCCCTCTTTCCCTGGGAACGGGGAATGAAAAGCTCGAGGTTGTTTATGCGTTCGGGTGTCAATTCGAAAGGAAAATACCACCCAATAAAACGTGATAAAAAGAACCCGGATGTAGATGCTCGCAGGCCCCGGTTAACGACCAATTCAGAATCTCGGGAAATCCAGCTGGGTTGCTGAGGGCGGAGGTGGTGGGGTGGAAAAGAGGACGACACGTTTTATGCCGAATCCGAGGATGCCCGTGGGGTCATTTTCCGCTATTTGGAAAAATTTCCTGAGATCCTCTGCCGACTATAGGGTGCCCGTGAATGAACTACATCGAAATGGATGTCAGTTGGCATCGGGGTTTACCTAGAGGCGTCGCGGCACGCTGGCGAAAATTCGTGAATTCGACCCCCGCCGTTATCCGATTCCGACCCCATCGGTGTGGTTGCGTGCGCTCGTCTTTGATTGGTCCACTTCGACGCACGTGTTCCGGTGACCGTGACCTTTTTTTTTTTTTTTTCCACTTTCTCCCAATTAATTACACGCAGTCTCGGTCGGTTTCGTGATTAATTTTCGTTCGTGTCGTTTCGTTATCTACGCGTGATGTACAAACTGTAGATAAATGACGATCAAGTTTGGTGAGTCCTAACGTGATATTGTAGGAAATTTTCGTCAAGTGCAAAATTAAGCAGCCATTACGGAGTCACGCGAGGGAGCATGAAAACAAACAAAGAACGTGCGACATGTGCCACCTTCGCATCGCAATTGGCGCCGCCATCTTGGCAAATTCGCGGCCCATCTCGTCATCGCCCATTATGACGGAATCAATCGATTTTCTCTGAACTTTTGACGTGGGAATTATGGAATGAGATGCCTACGATGAATGGACACCGCTCAACCCGACCGAATTCAACGATTTCGCTGGTTTTTATTGACGACCTACCTCAAGGCCAGCCCCTACCGAACTCGCCACTGCTACGCCCTTTTTGGGCCAGGTTTGTCCGAATATTGGTGGTGGGTTTATTTTATTTTATTTGTTCTCGCTGAAAGCAGAATGAATATGCTTGGTGGTCAGCCAAATTGGTAAATCTGGTGACGTTTTGTGGTCCTAGCACTGATCTATGGGACCAAATTTTTCATGTCTGTATCGTGTTCATGTCGGTTTGCTTCAAAAGACTTGTACTTGGGTCAAATGTTAAAATTGTTTGATTTTGGGCTGAAGTCTCAAGGGTGTGTGAGGGGATGAG
>JAUJYS010004847.1:0-11544 GCA_033995665.1 Melogona broelemanni | reverse complement strand
AATCTCTATAGAGATTCGAGGGTGCAGTAATCCTGTAGTGCACTAGGCGCTACGGTGAATTAAAAAAAAAAAAAAATTAAAAAGGAAAGATCCTTGACCAAGGATTGGGAAGTTTGCTACAATTGTTGCTGTCCCAATCCTTGGTCAAGTATCTTTTATTTTTAATTATTGATCAATTCTGTTAAAAAAGTAAAACATAGTATTTGGATGCGAAATAACTATTTTAGCGTGAGACATACACAAGTAATAAAATAATAAAGAATTAACACTAATTAAATTAAATGTTTCATAACCTTCCATGCAATTTTTCTAAGAAGCGACAAACGCCCTTAAGATTTCTATGATTAATTTTTTTTAACAGTAAAATTTGTAAATCCAAAAGTTTACAAAATAAACTTTGCCGTCCACCCTCGCTCTAATATCGGTTCCTTTTTTAATTTATGTTCCGCAATGAAATGAGATTTGTTTGGGTGGTGGTGTTTACGTGTGGTAGCGCAAGGATAGCGTAGGACTATTAAACCGGCGCCGGATTCTAGCTCTAGTCACGAAACTGATTTCGACGAATGATCGATGCAAAATATGGGTGGGTGGGTGAGTGCGTGCGTGTCTGACAGGAAAAGTCTCTCGTCACAAATGGGTCGCGATCAAAAACTAAAATGCTAAGAAATTCCTTCTCCGATGTCATGTGAGCAATAAAAAACCGCACTGACAGAAAATCGGAATCATTTTGAGAGATTGATGTAGGAGCCGATGTAAGATTAATAGATAAAATAGGAATTTTAGTTTTCGACCAGAGAAACCGCCGTTTCCCGTTTTCTCTGGTCGAAAACTAAAGTTCCTAGAAAATCGGAAGTCAACGAAAATCACAATTATTCGAAGTTTCATTTTCCCATTACTGATCCAATGCAGTTCGATAATAGCGTGAAAATTACAATTTAAATTAAACTCAGGACGATCCCGGATTTGATCACCTGCTCGGGCTTCTTGTTGTTCTTTGACGGGATTATTATTATTTACAGCCACCCCTTAGCCACATCGAAATGCTGGCTATGAGGGGTGGCAGGATTTAGAGGGTATATATAATCTCCTGTAATTATATCAACTACAGTGACGACAATCATCGAATGTCAAATTTAAAATATTCCCCCCCCCCAGAAATTAGATAAGTTTTAATTTTACTTAGTGGTGAAGATGTCATAGCTCATTTTTAATTCATGTAATTTTCGTCAGAAATAAGATGAATTATTTTCTGAACATCACAATGAGGCTAATATAATTAATTCGAGGAAGTCTTTTACGCGCCACCTTAACCGTATATCTCACTTCAGACCGCAACAATGACGTCCAATTTCCGTTGACCTTCCATGAGGCCCAACATACACCTGTTGACTGCGACTGTCGCAAGACATCTCGCATTTCGCCGTAAGATGACCACAAAAGACTTTTGTCGTTTATTGTAATCGCTTTTACCCCTCACCAATTGTCTACGGACATGACGTCACTTGTGGCACCCACTTCAACTCTTAAGTTAAAAACAGATCTGCATACATCTCTATGCAGAAGTGTTGATAAACGTCCAAACAACACGGGTGGCTCATAGACTGTGTTGGGTTCGTTCCAGCTTTAAAAATGAACCCGTTCCAGTTTCCATTCTATTTAAGAAAAATGGAACCCGTTCCAGTTCCCATTCTATCAATGGAAAATGGAACCAGTTGCAGCTCCTATAGAAATTTAAAGGAACTTAACCGTTCCTAGTTCCTATTCAAAAGGAGCCTCGAACTTTTTCGTTCTTTTTCCGTTCCTTCGGTTAAAAAAATTGAAATAGAAAAACGAAAATATCCCTTTCCGAATGGATCAAAATATCTAAAATTCCAATTATCCCAACAATTCCATTAGTGATTGAAATTACGAACGTAATAATACTTAAAAGAGAGGTGTGACATTTAATGTTTCAATGATACATAATAAATGAACGAGATTTCCAGTTCAGGAAAAAAAAACGAATCTGTTCCAAGTATTCCTTCCTAGGAAAAGGAACCTAGGCGTTCCAAAGTTCCTCGGAAAAGGAACCCGTTCCGTTCCTACTCAACACTGCCCATAACCCGTGACCCGCGACCCGAGACGACAGAGAATGTCACGTGTCATCAGCGGAGAGTGGCGGAGCACCCGACATTCGTCGAACACATTCCTGCCTCACTATTTGTGGAGTGTGCGTGACGTGATTTTGCGGCCATTCTCGCCTCACCGTTCCCGTTTAACCCCCGGATCTCCTCTTTTCCCTCCCCCCTCCCCCGAACATATACATACGCACACAAAAAAATGTATATTTATTACTCGCAAAAGCGATTGTTCCTTTCCCCATTGTTGATAAAACGCACTCGGTCGGAACTCGCGCCAGCGAAAGTTTAGTTAGATACGCTTTTATATTTCGCAACTTGAACAGAGCCTAGCCGGTCACCTGAGGTACTGGAAATTACATTCTTGAAAATAAACGAGTGACCTAATAAATTCACGTGCCAAAAATAATGATTCAACAAATCAACAAAAGAAGCAACACAATTGTTAGCCCTATTTTATTCAGCAAAATTCTCCGTACATCTACGGTATTTATCGAATTGGATTTTAAAAAATCTGTTGATTGAATGAATTACTTGTATTAGTGAATGAATTACTGCTACTAATTTGTTAGGGATCTGTATGATCCCAAAACATGTATAAGGGAGCGTTTAATTCAATTGAGTAGTCTGACCACTGGTGTGACTATTTCTCAAAGGGTTTTTCACAAATAATTCTATCAATTTTTCAATTAAATTGAAATCATATAAAAACCGATTGTATATTGAATAGTATTATATTGGTTACCTTATACCTGTGAGTTTTTCAAAATTTTCATTCATTTTATTGTTGATCACTTCAAGTAGGAGTGTCGTTCAATTTAATTTGTTTCGAGAAATGTTATTGCAATCCCTCTTGGCTGTAGGTCAGCCTCACATTCTTTCACCACTGGCCAGTGATAGCCTCTAGTCTACACTGTCTACGTGTATTAGCTCACTTCCTGTCGAAACATTGAAGCGGAAGTCAGACCGAAAGAGCGAACTGCCCCACACTCCGCACACACAAAAGTCAGAAGTTGACAGACCCGCGCGCGCGATTCCCACAACAGAACCACACACACACACACACACACACCCACCCCACGCAGTCGTGACGTCACTGACGCCAGAAACCGATATTGCGGCACAGCAACGGAAGTTTCAGCCAGTGTGGCGAGGTCGTCTCGGAATTTGAGAAATTCCGCGCCACACTTAAGTGCTCCGTGACGCGCGCGGGGATTTATTTTGATCTGTGGCTCTCTGGAGAGTATCGGCGACGTCCGTCATCCCCCTCCCTATCAGGAGGGAGACATTCCACTGTTCGACATTCTTGACCTGCGGGAGCGCGAACGTGGTCATTGAGTACTCTTTACCGAGCTGTGTGATACAATTCGTGTATGTGTGTGTTTGTGAGCTACACTGGATTATACTAGTTTGATGATTTCTAATTTCATCGGAGCTTGAATATCATTTAGTGGCGACGAATTTGATCATTACAAAACTCCTAATATACAAGTGAATAGTTGAAAAATTGGATTAGTGAAAGTGTTGTGCGACCAATAAGATAAAAATGATTGTGCCTCTGTCGCCAATACACAAGAAACACATAAACAAAATGTTTTTGTAAGTATATCGACATGTTTGTTCTATTATTCGTATTTCAGTTGTCATTTTTAGGCCTGCAAAATACACCCATGTTGACTTGATTTTAATTTTGATTTTAGATCTTACGAAATTGTTGAATGGTGTTGTTTGTGTGACTGGCCTAGTTAAGGATTTATAAATTTACAATTTACACTTTTTTCTCCTCCTACAGGCTGGATATGAATCCAGATTTAATGGCCCTACACATTGGCGATAAAATTCTGGAAGTCAACGGAACCCCGCTCAAAGATCAATCTCTTTGTGAGGTACGAATTTCACAATTTCCCGTTTACTAGGATGGATTTATCGGGGGTTAGCCGTTTATTTCCTAATCTACAAGTGGGTCTGGGAAATTCCCACGCCTATAAAAAAAATTCCGGAAAAATAGTTTATTGCGTTTAATAATTGCATGCTAAACTTTTATCGAGAATTATTCAATATATCCGCTTGTGTTACGTCAAAGTGAAAGTTGACATTTGCTTTGTGGACTCGATTGGGTCCAATGTTTCTACCTGGGTACGGTATGGGGAATTCCAACAGTTATATATTTCGATTAAAAACTAAATAACTTTCTATTGTTATCACATTTTTTATGATTTTTCAAACGGAAGTCCTTTGTGTCCTTAGTTACACTTTGTGTTTTGTTAAGTTACTCGTACATTACCGCGTCTTTGCCCGGTTGATTTTTATGTTTAAATATGAAACTGTCACTATGAAAAATCAAATCAAGTTATTTAACAGACGAAAAATTATCCCAAAATAATTATGAGGATATGTCAAAACGATTGGATAGTGGAATAAGAATATGGATAACTTAAACAGAAAATAAAAAATAAGATCTCAAATACAAGATTGGGACAGCGCCGAACGAAAGACGAACATAATGGTGAATTATTATTTTAGGTTTAATTGATCATTGTGTGCAACAATGAAAATGACACGTAGTTTGCCGAGTCTCAAGCCAAATTATGAAAAAAATCGTGACTGATGGGTGACTGAAGTGTGTTCAGTTGAGTATGTATTTTTTTCTGCGTTTCCAAATCAATTGAAACAACAATAGTAGTAAAACATTATTTTTTTTAATGTGTTTGCCATTCTGTCATATCGTTAAGCGCCGTCACAGATCATCATCCATCCTGCCTTTGTATTCAATAACATTGTATGTCGTCGGCGTCCTAGACGTCGTATATTAAAAATATCTCAATAGGCATTTGAGAATAGGCAATAATTCCCGATGTTTCCATATTGGGCTATTGCAACTTTGACAACTGAACAGATAATGAAAAATGAATTCATTTTAATCTGACTTTCCTATTCAGATCGAAGAACTGATTCGCACCACCAACAAGGTGCTCCAGCTGACCATCGAACACGATCCGAACGCGCTGGGACGACAGCGTTCCTTCCCGCAGGCCTCGCCGCGTAAGGAACCGCGAGAGTTCCTCTTCCGCAAACGGGACGAGCGCAACGGAACGGGAAGCTGCGGCAGCACCCCGTCGGGGAGCGGAAGCGGAAGCGCGGGCAGTGGCGGACGCAGCCGGCAGCTCAAGCGAGGGAAGGAGTGCAGGGAGCGAGCCAGCTCACTGCCACGACTACTGGCAGAGTAAGTGATGCTGCCACCTTGTAAACTCGGTCCTCTACCGGCTGTACGCTATTTGGACACTAATGACAGTCGAACAGAACCTGATTATCCTAACGGTTGAGCAAAAAATTAGCGTACCGATGGCTCAGTTGATATGGCGACATCCTACGAAGCGGACGATCCCGGGTTCGATTCCCGGCGCAGGCTTTCGTTTATTCGTTAGCCTTGGGTACTAGCGTCACCCCTGAGGGAGTCCAGAGCTTAGAGGTGGATCCTGCAGCCTGGATATTCCAGCTGCCATTCCCCTTCCCTTCCCTGCCGCTCACATATCTCTATAGAGACACTAGGGTACAGTAATCCTGTAGTGTACTAGGCGCTACGGTGATTTAAAAAAAAATCAATATAACAATTAAAATGGTCTATTTTTCTGTGATTATATTCCCCTGGTATCGTACATTAGTGAAACGCCCCCCACCTTGTTTCCCAAACTGTGCTCCGCGGAGCCCTTTGGGCTCTGCGGCCACTCCTGGACGCCATTAACTTCCAAAAGCAATTAACTTGTATTAACTGGGCTTCTCTATTAAAATTTTCATCTTCTTAGGGTCTCCGCCCCAGAAATTTGTTCTGAAAAGGGCTCTGCAAGCCAAAAAGTTTGGGAAATGCTGTCCTATAACATACTACTTCAATCCTATACGGCTAAATTCTATATGGTATTTTAATAGTTACCCTATGCCGCTAGCCCACACCAGTCTGACTTCCAAGTTCAGAATTGAATTTACGCGCGCCATTAATCCCATTTCGTTTTTGAATAGAAAATCAGACTATTTAACTTATTCTCTATTTCCACCTAATTAATGTGTTTATTTTTTCTGCCGCACCCGCAGTAGCAGCCTGGCCACCAGCAGCAGCAGTCGCATGCCGTACGACCTGAGCCGCACCAAATCGTTTCGAGTGGAGCCCAAGATCCACCGGATCTTTCGAGCCTCCGACCTCGTCCAGGGAGAATTACTGGGCAAGGGATTCTTCGGACAAGTGTACAAGGTATGTAGGTGGCGCTGCCTACGATTGAACTAATGTCACCTATGGCGGATATTGACACACTTTTGCGTGCTTTTTTTGTGCGAATTTATTGATTACACGCCGATGGTCACTAGGGGCCTGTATGCTTTGTGTATGTTAGCCAATAAAATCGCAGCTTCCATTGGTGATTTTAGCTCTCTGCGCGATATATCGCTATTAATCGATTCCCAGATATACTGGTAGTAGAAAATGTATGAGTACAACCCTCGAACGCTCAAGCACCTCGGTGGGGTGCATTACAATCATAGTGAATAATAATAAAATATCCTTAAATATTCAACGTGTGCTTTCATTTCCATCTACAAAGGTGACTCATCGTGAGACGGGTGAAGTGATGGTGCTCAAAGAGTTGTACAGAGTCGATGACGAGGCCCAAAAGAACTTCCTGAAGGAAGTGGCCGTGCTGCGAAGCCTCAACCACGAGAACGTACTGCACTTCATCGGAGTGCTGTACAAGGACAAGAAGCTACACCTAGTGGCCGGTAGGTGGCATTATTCTAATTCCCTCTAATGAATGCGAGAAACATGTACACGAAAAAAACTTACGCAGCTCTAATTTAATCGCATCCGCTTTCCAGAATACATCAGTGGTGGCACGCTCAAGCACCTGATTCACGATACTACAGAATTGCTGTCCTGGGAGCAGCGGATAAACTTTTCACGAGACATTGCTGCTGGCATGGTAAAAACGCAAGATGTCATTATTATGTCTCAATAATTAACGTGATGATAAACAGATCTGATTATTGTGTTGAAGTGTGTGTGTGGTGGAAAAGAAGTCCCAATTGTTTCCAGTAACTCATTTTTGCTTGTTTTTGTAATCTCGTTTTCTATAGGCGTATCTGCATTCTATGAATATCATTCATCGCGATCTCAATTCGCATAATTGTTTGGTCAGAGAGGTAAGATACGATCCTTTATCACTATTAATTCTTCCTTCTGCACAACAAGCTCAATTTTACAATTAAAATATGTAGTTTATTGATAAAAGAACTACGAAAATCTTCGTATTCCAGATTGATAACCTGTACCGTAGTTAAAAAGATATATTAAAATTAAGCCTCCTTTTTTTTAAATCAGTATCTGCAATTTTAAAATATGTAATTATAAGATATAATTTAAAAAAACTGGTTATACAATTTGAAGTCGTTTTTTCGTAGTTCCTTGGTTTAATATGATATCGAATAAAATAAGATTAGAATTGGCACCATGATGAAACAAAATCATTGTTGGCGTCATCTATTAACAATGAAAACAGGAAGAAAAAAAACTCACCGGTATTCATCATCGTCTTGATATTTTTACAGGACCGCACGGTGGTGGTGGCAGATTTCGGCTTGGCGCGCATCATCAACGACCACAACCAGATGGATCTGCGGAGTAAGCGTTACGGCAAGCGTTGCGGCAACAAGAAGTACGAGCGAAAGAAGCGCTACACGGTGGTCGGAAACCCGTAAGTCGCACATCATTTTGGTTCTTCCGCATTCGATCCGAAGTGAATCTGCCAACGAAACGATTTTACCCGGTTTTGAAAGTGGTGGACTGACAATATTTGAAAATTCCCTTTTCAGTTATTGGATGGCGCCGGAAATGATGAAGGGCAACAAATACGACGAGAAGGTGGACATTTTCTCTTTCGGGATCGTTCTTTGCGAAGTAAGTGCACAGTGGCGCTCTCTAGTACGTGATGCGCTTTGTGTCGGTTGAACAATTTGTTCGCCTAAGTTTTGATCTCTCAATTTCATTTATTAAATATATTTTTTTAATTTTTTTTAGAGTCTATCAGATATTTTTTTTTGAATATTTGGGGACTCAAGTGTGGATTGAATTGAAAAAAAATTAAATATTTTTTGTTATCCGCTTTAGAAAAAAATATATTTGAAAACAAGTAAAACTTGATGTGGCGCCTACATTTTATGAGGGATTTTTTTTCTTTGAATGTGCGGTGGTCTAATGACTGCGGTTCGTCCTTTTTGTTCACGCAGATCATCGGCAGGGTTCACGCTGATCCAGACTTTTTGCCCCGGACGTCCGACTTTGGTCTCAACACTGTCGTCTTCAAGGAGAAGTTTTGTCAGGGCTGTCCCGAGCCGTTCTACAAGATCGCCTTTCTGTGCTGTGATCTGGATCCGGAGAAGAGGTGATTAGAGCCAATTTAATGACGCAACCTAATTACGTCACTTTCACATCTTTACCGAGCAAATTCACGTAAATCATTTTGAACAAAATAAAAAAATACAGTTCAGAGATATTTCACATTTTACCGTCAACACAATTTCGCGTAATATTTTCAAGATTCAAACCAACAATCTCCCGGAGTCAGCCACTGGTATGATCATTTGCCAGAGGAGATAGTTTGAATAAGAGACGCAATATTTTTTTTTTACTAAATTCGAAAGAAATCCTAGTTATTTATTTTTACTCGAATGTTCTATACACCTACTCTACCGAGCATTTCATCTAACAACAAATCTAATAAAGAATAAAAACATTCCAGCGATCGCCAAACTTTTTTTTTTAAGTAATTGCTTGCGATGATCGGATCATCATTGATGATAAAGTTATACGTTATTCTTTCCAAACGCACACACCTCCTGTTCCGCTCTCACGTTGGTATCCGTTTCACCTTAGGCCACTGTTCGAGACCATGGCCACTTGGCAGCAAGGCCTGGCCATGCACGTGGCAGTCGGCGCCCGCATACCGGACGACCTCTACCGGGAGATTATGCACTACTCGGCCCCACGGTCACCCTCCTCCTCAGAGTCCACCACACCGGAAGCGCTAACCCCGGAGAGCAGGCGGCCACCCGTCCTGCGCACCATCAGCGAGGGATGCCGGGTGGAATACTGTCTGGAGTCGCCGCCGGTCTCGCCACATCGGGTGCCCAACCCGGCCACCACCACCAGCAGCAGCAGCACCACCAGTGTTACTTCGCAACCGAGCGGGACAGCGACCGGAGAGGTGGAAGACACGCCACTCTGAGATGCTCCGCCTTCCTTCCTCACTTATGCAAGTGGTCAAGGTACTGTTCATTCCGCTCAATAGGATAGTCGACTGACGGTGGCGACATCTGGTGGTTACGATCGACGAGAAACGGACGGTTGGCTGTAAATATATATAATGTAGAGATGAGTTTTGAAGGTTGGCTCAATATTGGACAAGGATTGTGACGGGAGTTGTAGTAGGAATGGGGAACTGATGTGCATAATTCGGTGTTGCGAGTGAAATAAATGTCGTGTTCGCAGAATGAAGACGAGAGGAACGAGTTTTCCATTCATAAAATGAATTGAATTCCTCATGAATTGAATCGTGAAAAATAGAAATTTCGGTTCTGATCGATAAACGAAAATAAATTGCTTCTTCGTTTTGTAACTTAAAATCGAGGACAGGAGCAGCTCTTCAGTGAAATTGAAAATCGAAATGACATTCCCAGGAATTTCTCTTTTGACGTTATTAAATTCCATGGACCAATATTATGTTGTGTGTAACATATTTTGTAGATTCAATCTTATGTTTTTTTAACTTAATATATATCAAAATTTATTTAAACTACTATCACGTATATTTGTAGGGACCAATTTAAAGACTCAGCAATACTTGGGAGAAATTTTTTTTTTTAAATTTAAACATTCATTCCAAAATTCAATTTGGATACATGGATTGTACTAATTACCGCAATTCAAAACAGTCCCACGTTTTTTTAAGTAGGCTTAAAGTGGTGACAGGCAGTATGATTTTTTTTGATGGTATAGGAAACACCTATTCAATGAGTAATGACTAAAATTTTAAACATACTGAATATGAATTACAAGACTGTTGTGGTTTATTTATTGTGAACATATCTGGCTGCTGAGAATGAAGAGTGATAGAGAAAGGCTATTATCTGAGTATGGACAACTTGAAATCAAAAAGTGAACTAATGGTGTTAGATTGGAACAGAGTTCAGAATCTTGAGTTTAAAAAACGTGTGCAATGAGTTGTTTTAATGGCTCAAAAAGTAAAAAAAAATCCCCCCTCCCCCTATCTCAATTGTGCAGATTGTATAAACAAAAATGGGTCGCGTTTATCATTCCGCTGCATCTGTGGCCATAGTTAGCCTAAACGATAATCCCAAGTGCCATATTGTGCGTAAAATTGAACGGAGTGGCACTCACACTTAGTGTTGGCAAATGCGCATTTTGTAATATATATTGTATAAAAATATAAAAATTGGCCGTGCCTCGTTCAAGTGCAATCTCAACTGCAAACCGAAATGGTTAGGCGATAAATTCTGTGGTAGCTAAAAAAAAACCTCCTCCGCAACCTAGTCACTCGAAACAAAATTTTAAAAGGAGGTTTCTCACAGAAATCTGCAATCGTGTGAATTTTTGTTGAACACCGTTTGTCGAATTCAAAGCTTTTATTTTGAATATTTTTATTAAACATGTTTTGTTAACAATATTAAACTATCCTTCAGCTTAAAATTATCAATTTAATCTGGGGTTCAGTAATGTTGTATTGTGTTCATGTACATTTGAAATTTCTGCCACATAATATTTTTGTAAATCTTGCTTGACATAGTTTAATCGGTCATTTAATAAATATTCTATTTAGGTTAAAATAGGTTAGATTGTAACGTTGATTATTTGCACTGTTTAATGGCTTTCTTATGAGTAGTTCACGTCACTAATTGTGTTTCAAAATACAAGTAGTACTTTTCATATTAAAATGCAGATGCCATTTTATTTTTAATTCAATTAGATTTCAAGTTTAATCCCCTTAAAAACACCTAAACATTAATGAACAAAAACCTATTTGATACCAGGTAAAAGCATGATTTGAGAATCTCAAATACACTTTTGTAAATTATTTCTTGTAAAATTATTTTGTAATATTTTTTTTTGTAATAATTTTTTCAAGAAAATGTAAGAAGTTTTATTTTTCAACTGGTTGTATATTTTTTTAGTATCTCCTTTACGTTAAAATTAGCATATTTCGAGAAGAAAAAATCCGCACCGAGCTAGCAACTATACGAGGGAGGCTTACATCATGACTGTTCAACATTAAGTGTCGAAGCTTTTGTTTGACCACATCAATTCTCTCCCCCCCCCCAATATACCATTCCGTACTTCTAAATGTTAGTTTAAAAAAACGCTTGACCTAAA